>OX381712.1:10789725-11044725 GCA_947462335.1 Harmothoe impar
ACTCGTTATTTGCCTCCGGAGACCGAAGAAACCAACAATTCAGCGTCATAAAGAGAAGCAATCAATGGTTGACGGTTTACACACAGTTTTCTTGGACGTGGTAGTCAACTTTTTTAGCACTTGGTTACAGCTACGCGAATTATTTGCGAGCTTTCACTACAAACGAAGAGAAAGGTTGCTTTACTTACGAATGGATGACGTATACCAAGAAACTAGTAAACAAAAAACCCCTGCCACCGAGATCGACTTTTGACAGCGAACTGACGGGCGTCAAAATGGCCGAAATCCGACTACGCCACATGTCAGAAAGTTTAGTATGACAAGAAGAAGCAAACTATGACAGATTACTTGATCCACTACAACAACGAAGACGTCAAATCTTTCATAGAAGCTTTTTGAAAAAAATCACGCTATTTTTTTCCAACATAGCAGCATTGTCATGTTGAAAGACGCCATCTCTCTCGCCAGTTTGACTTTACAAGACCTCTTCCAAAAAACCTATAAGCTGTGTTCACAACGTTCCCTCCGTTCGACGCCGTCCTCCACGCTCTGATCAAAGAAAAAATGTAGTCAGTGGTCCTTCCATCATCTTCCATAGATTTCACGAGAAAGAGTGTATAGGTGTCTTATAAGTCGGCAGAGGGTGAATACTAGTGAAAAAAGGAAGGCACGTGTGCAAGTAGCTTTTTCTAACAGACATGTGTGTGAACTAAGCTGCTTAAGTCTAAACCCACCTGCGGTAGAAGCTCTGTACTTAGAGAGTCTTTTCAGCCGTTTAAGAGGCTTATCTAGGACAGGGTACATAAGGAGTGAAACGTCGCTGTCACCAGTCACACTTTCTCCTCATCCAGACCTCCGCTAGTAGCGCTCTATAAGCGCAAGCAGTGGCTGTGAACCCCCTCCTCCCGCCGTACACACGGGTAAATATCAGAGTCGGCCAATGTCGCCAATACTACTCTCATACAAGGGTCAGGCGCTGCTGACCTATAATAGATGAGTCAAGGACTATTCTACTGAGGGTCAGGCTACGCCGGAAATTCAATAACAAGCTGGACTTTGGCAAATTTGCTTGAAAGTCTGGCCAGCAAGAGTCCGGCATACTCTCCCAAGAGTTCAGCATTGCCAGACTATGGCATGAGGATCCCGCATGGTCAGACTTTCAAAAGCAAGTTTGCCAAACTCCAGCTTTTTATTGAATGTCCGGCGTAGCCTGACCCTCACTAGAATAGCCCTTGACCCATCTATTATAGTCCAGCAGTGCCTGACCTTTGTCTGAAGGTAGAATTAGCGCTATTGGGTGCCTCTGATGTTTGCCTGTGTGTAGTCAAACCTCGCCTGAGAGAGACATACTTCAGAAAGCAAAGAAAGCGGCGTGAGAAGGTGACGGGATCCTAAGTGTCAACCCTAAGACTTACATTTGCTACGATCAAATCAGCGGCACCGGTGAAAGAAAATCTCAAAAAAAGTGTACAGAAGTAGTCGTCTTCTTAAATGTTTTCGAAAACGAAAAACTCTCCTTGCGGTAAATATAAATTTCAAAAGTGGTACGAACCAAAAATGGACACTTACACCATAGAGAAAGATGACGTGCGCTACTTGTATTATAAGCGTCGCGTGCATTCTAACGGTGTGACAACGAGTCCTTTAAAATATGAAAAAAAAGTGTGTTATTGATTGATTGAGCGCATCTTTTCAAAAAAAGAGTGTTATTAGAATTGAAAAAAAGAAAATAAAAAAATAAAATAAAATTATTGTTGTGTTTATTTTCATACGTCTTCTTTTATTAGTAAGTAAAACAATTAAAACAATTAACTAGCGTGTCCTCTTAAAGTGACACTTCCTCCGGTCGCTGCTGAATCGTCTAATTAAGGCATGTGTCGTCGTCACTTCTAGTCACGTGACTCATCAGGTCACTTCCGGTCGCGTGATCCTAAAATCGATCACTTCCTAAACAAAATTAAATTAAGAGACACATTTCTTCATGACCCAACCAATCAGAGGTCTCCATTTGACCAGAAGTAGGCCCCTCATTTGCATAAATGGGTCACTTCCGGTGTACCAGCCAATCAGAAGCCTCTAACTAAGTCAAGGTCCCTTGACGTCACTTCCGGTATGCCCTTATATGTACATGTGAAGGTCACATGACGTCACTTCCGGTATGCCCTTATATGGGCGTGTGACGTCACATGACGTCACTTCCGGTATGCCCTTATATGGGCGTGTGACGTCACTTCCGGTCAAATGGAAGCCTCTGATTGGCTGAGTCATGACCTTGACCTCTAACTAGGTCAAGGTCACGTGACGTCACTTCCGGTATGCCCTTATATGGGCATGTGACGTCACTTCCGGTCAAATGGAGGCTTCTGATTGGCTGCAGGTCGATTGAGTAATAAACAGTACTTAACTATAGTCCCGTTCCGATACATACTATACTACTTTTATGTACTCATGGTGTACACGCCCACCAAGCATGGAAACAGATCTTAAAGAGATACAGCAGCCTTTAACTTATCTCATACATTGTGATATATTAGGATAACATATAAACGCCTTATGGTATGTAAGAATACCTTATGTATCAGAGTTGGTTTTATGAAAAATATACATGTATACAGAGCATGAGGGTGCATCTGTAGAGGGTATTTGCAGCAATTTATATGCATGAAAGAAGAATAAAACAATACATGGGGTTATCACATAACTTTTGTATTTACATCTCATACATATCGAAACATCCACTAATGTGCATGCGGGGATTTCTAAAAGGCCTGGCAGTTGGTCAGGCCACTCCAAAAAAAAGTGGTTTCTCATTACCAAGGACTAAAAAATATGATATTTTTTTTTTCCCACACTAAACTGTGTCCCAATGAAAAGTCAATTACAAATATGACGAGGGAGGTTTTCTGTGGTGTTTTTTTTTACTTGGGGGCTAAAATGTATAGGAAATATGTTTTTCACAACCAAAATTCACATTTTAGTAGTTGACAATTTATTGGTCTTTAAAAGTGTGGAAAATGTACGTTTTTTCTATCCTGTTGCATTACTGACAGTAATAGCTTTAATTTGCTTACGGAGGAAAGAGTTATGTTTAAGAGGACAAAGATAAATTTGAGATCATCGTAAATGATTATTTTGTCTCCAATCTCCCATTATCAATAAAGTGGCGTGGACAATGGTACCTTAACAGTGGGTGAAATCTCTACATTTATCTCTTATTAAATTTCTTTTTTTAATTCTCTAAGGCCAAAATAAAAGGTTTGTTTCAGGTAACATGGCAGGGAAATGCAGGGTCGGTAGGTCGGATTCTATTTTTTTTAAACATAGAAGTACTGCCAAGCCTCTCCGAAGACCCTAAAATTGACCAAAAAAGGGTAAAAAATAATGAAAATTTCCTCAGAATTGCATCAAAAACGTAGGATCGGCCCTGTTTTGAAAAGGTCGTGCGGGTGACCTGGAACAAACCTCTTTTTTTTGGCCTAATCTTACGTAGTCAATACACTCTTGTGACGTGAGGTGTCTAGTTGACAGATATACGTCTGACAGAGGAGTGACAGGCTAGAGTTAGTATTGTGTACTATAGTCACTACACGGATATATAGAGAGGGAGGCTACTATTTCAGAGGTTACAATACAGTCATGTTGCTCCTCCTGCTGCTTACCCTCATAGTGGGTGCCTTCAGTGCAGACCCACTGGGAGGCCACGTCCCAGGGAACCGGCCACAGGAGGGGGTCCACACAGACCCACTGGGAGGCCACGTCCCAGGGTACCGGCCACAGGAGGGGGTCCACACAGACCCACTGGGAGGCCACGTCCCAGGGTACCGGCCACAGGAGGGGGTCCACACAGACCCACTGGGAGGCCACGTCCCAGGGAACCGGCCACAGGAGGGGGTCCACACAGACCCACTGGGAGGCCACGTCCCAGGGAACCGGCCACAGGAGGGGGTCCACACAGAGGAGGGTGTGTGGACCGAGGAGCCAGTTGAGGCGTGTGGCAATCAAACTGGGTGTACCTTGGTGCGCCACGGTGTGAATTGTGAGGGACCAGGTGTGACGGAGGTACCTTCCGATTGTCCTGCTAACATCACATCCTTCAACTTGATAAACACCAGCATGACAGCCATCCCAGACAGGGCCTTCCAGAATTACACTAACCTTACAACAATCATCCTACAATACAATTCCCTACAGAGCATATCTAAAGGTGCATTCCTTGGACTCCCAAATCTTGAAACTCTACTTGCAGCTTTCAATGAACTACCCGACACGAGCTCCACAGATGAACCATTTGAAGGCTTGTCTTCTCTCAAACATGTGGAGCTAAATTTTAACAACTTGAAAACTTTCCCCTTATACCTGTTTGCCAATGCTCAGGGCTTGGAGAGGTTTGAGGTGGACACTAATCAGATCACTGACATGGGACCTGGGCTAAATTTCTCCCTACACAATCTAACAGACATCAAACTGTCTTATAACGAGTTAACATCCCTGAATGCATCCATGTTTCACCAAATACCGAACATTGTAAATCTTAATTTGGGGGGTAATCAGTTATATCGCATACATAACGGACGTGTCTTCATGGATATTCCAACACTACAGAAGTTGGGCATAGCAGGCAACCCATTCCGCTGTGACTGTGAGGCATTATGGATTGTTGAGGCAAGGGCTGCAAATATAAGCTGGGCTATGGATTGGGTCCAACGCGACTCAGGTCCAATATGTGTGACACCAGAGTGGATGCTGTCTGTATACATCACCGACTTGTACCCCCAGGACCTGACGTGTGAACCCCCCGTTATAGAAGAGATAACACCCATCAATATTACCCACATCATGAACACGCCACTCACTCTCCAGGTATCTAGCTCTACGTTACTCCCATTGTGTTACATATAGGGCTCTATGGGGGAAAATCTCTAATGTTGATTAGAAATATTTCCTAGTTCAAAGAGCTAATTAATTACTATCCGAAAGGCTAAGATTCAGAGGAAAATATACTGAAACCAAATTTGCCAAAAGATTGTCCTTTGAATTAACTTACTGTACGCTTATGCTGGCAGAATATTTTAAGTGTGGGCCAATACGTCTTTTTCATCAAGCCTCTTTCCCCCATTTTTATTCATGAATCACCCAATAATGATAATGATAATATTTATAATGAATGTTTTAAATTTTCATTGTAAACTGGCTTGCGCCCTTATATATTTGTATCTACCCTCTCAATGCCATTGTCTATCTGTTTTAAACCATGACTGTAAGGTTATGTGAGGGCATGTGAAATAACCATAGTGTAAACTCCTTTGTCTTACCCCTCCACCATGGTGTTGCAAATGCAATAAAGGGGGAACAGAAGGGTCGGAGAGTTGCTGACATCAAGGGTTGCAAAGGGCCCAACGTCACACAGTCGCTTTTTTAGATCATTTTTACTACAGCCAATTTTGTCCGAAAGTCGCCTAAATTATTGTATCAGGTCGCCTGGACACAGCCCAGGTCGGCAGATCTCTTTTGACCCCTCTGGACCCAAACAAAACCATAACCCCCTGTGTAAACCCCTAAGCGAGTAGTCATTTTTTAACAACAGGGGAGGGTCAGTGGATTTTCGTGTGAGCGGGTGGACATTTTTTTGGTCCCCCCACAGCAGGGGTTGAAATTTTTTCGGTCCCCTCCCCCTCGGTAGGTTGAAATTATGCGCGGCTGACCCCTTTGTGCTATAGTAACGCACAGGCTTTTTCGCTAAAAAGGGGTGCAATTTTTTTTGGTCCCCCCAAATCCACCAACCCCCCCTGTTGTTAAAAAATGACCACTGCCTAACTGACCTGTGTGTGTTTCAGGCTGTAATGAGACTAGGACTGCCCAGGGGTACCTGGGTGTTCCCAGACGGCAGGACGAGAAGCGACACACAGCGGTACTCATGGGTAGGGAATAACGACTCGTTTTGAAGCATTGAAATATGATCCGAATTAAATATATTGTTACCCAGTAGTTCTCAAGTAATTTATTACAATCCTAGTATGTACATATGTACAAGAGGGACAGGGAATAATAACTGGCTAAATGAGGATTAGTTTTCATGGCAAAGCTGAGTGTCTTAGCAAAGCTTTGTAATAATCGTAATTAGTAACACTTTTCTTAAACAGATTTACATAACAAGAACTTAGCTGATGATATATCTCCACCAATGATAATGTAAACAAATGCTCACTGGTTAGATTTATATGTATAACATCATAGCAGTGTGGCTAGCCATTGTTGAAGGACAGTGGTTATCCACTATTCGAATGACTAAATTGGTTAAATGTGGTATAGGTGTTGGTAATCTCTATTTAATAGGGAATCAACAACTATATGCAAGAAACCCAATTCATATCAGTATGTTTTTGCTCCATTCAGGATGGACGAGTGAATGACACAATCCATAAAGATCACTCTGTGTCAACAACATTGTCCATCGACGACCATTTTGACATGCCGGGCCTGGTGAACTTCACGCTGGTAGCTGCTAACGTGGCTGCTGAGTCTAACCTCACCATCTGGGTGTACACCGAGCCTGCTGTGACCACTACCCCTTCTGCTGCTACTGGTGGACCTCCTGTGTGTATGGCCACCCTCCTCCTACTGATCTACACCGTGGTCGGCACTGAGTGGCACTGTTAGTGTTGCTACTGGTGGACCTCCTGTGTGTACGGCCACCCTCCTCCTCCTGCTGATCTACACCGTTGTCGGCACCGAGTGGCACTGTTAGTGCTGCTACTGGTGGACCTCCTGTGTGTACGGCCACCCTCCTCCTCCTGCTGATCTACACCGTTGTCGGCACCGAGTGGCACTGTTAGGGCTGTGTCTCACGACCTTGAGCCAATGTTTTTGTCTCTGACCGGGTGCCGTCTCTGACCAGGTGCCGTCTCTGACCGGGTGCCATCTCTGACCTGGTGTCAGAAAAACGTGTTTTTTTAATGTTAACCTATACTCATATATATAATGATGTGTATAAACGTTATGGCAGCTCTTATGTAATTACTATTAGCCCCGTTCTGTTGGTAGAACATAACTAAACTCCCAAAGTGACATCCGGTCAGAGACGGCACCCGGTCAGAGACGGCACCTGGTCAGAGACGGCACCCAGTCAGAGACAAAAACATTGGCTCAAGGTCGTGAGACACAGCCTTAGTGCTGCTACTGGTGGGCCTCCTATGTCTACGGACACCCTCCTCCTGCTGATCTACACCATGATCGGCACTGCTGACCTACACCCTGTACACTTTTGTTATATTTTGACTAGTGATTGAGAATAATAGTTCTTTTCATAGGATTACTGCAGATTTCCGGTCTTAAACGACCCGTGGCACCCCCTTGTGGGTGAATCATACAGTCCACTGTTCCCACCTGAAGCCAATTTAACTAACAATATTCTGTAGACATTATTTCTGATTATAGTTGCTCCAAATTTAGCCTTGATATTGCAAATAAAAGGAAAAGATGTATCAAGGTAAAAAGCTTATTTAAGCCACTAAAATGTGGTTTCATCTGTGGTTGAGTAAATGGGCTATATGGGCTGTACACTCCATACACAAGGGGGCGCAATGGATATTTGGGGGACATGAAATCAACGAGTGGACCCTCTTATAATTCTTTGCTCTTTGTCTACTGTCATATTGGTATATATTGGGGCCTGGAGTCCTCTATTGTTGTAGGGTTTCTAGCATTGGCGGATCCAGGGGGGTGGCCCGACGGGCCTTGGCCCCCCCCCCCCAATAAAAAATTAAAATTAAAAAAAATTAAAAAATAATAATAAAAGAGGGGAAGAAGAGAGGAGAAAAGAGGGGAAAAAAGAGAGAAGAGGACAATACCATATAAAGACACAGACCATCAGCATTTTCTAAGGGGGGGGCCTGCCCCCAAAACCCCTCTAGTATGGCTGCTGCAATTTTCTTGCGCTGTGCTTCGCTTGCGCTGTGCGCCGCAAACAACAGTCACTCCATGGTTGGCCAGGTTTGGGCCCCCCCCTCTGGAAAATCCTGGATCCGCCACTGTCTAGGGAGATACTTGTCTTTATCCTGATTGTGTGCCTTTTTTGTGTCATCAATGAGTGTCCATGCCCTGTAATAGAAGTGCTGCTGCAGGCTGATTGCGTTCTCCATGGGGATTGACACATAAGTAATAAAAATATGTTTAAAAAAATGGTTGATTCCATATGGTTTGTGATATAAATGTTCAAACAATTTGTCATATGAATATACTAATAATGCAGAGGCAGGCTAGTGATAGGACGTCTTGGTTACATGCATAAGGTTGGAGGTTCAATCCCTGATGCTTACCACTGCATGCCTTATATAAACATGTCTGGGCTAAGGTGGGAGAGTCTTGTGCTGTTCAATGTCCATACGTTTTGAGTAGGCGATGAAATATATGTATATGCAAACTCAATCCTAAGCGATTCACCATCAATAAAATAATTAATGTCATGCTTTCCTTCTTGTCTGGTTTTCTGTAATTCAATAGTGCCTAATACCTAAGATAATCACTGGAGCTATTTTATATCCTATTGACTCAAGCAATCCATCCTACAGTTCAATAAATCCCTACAGATGGCATACTGTCGCACACTGACTGAGTCACCAAATCACTCACTCACCCACTCACCAACCAACTCACTCACTCACTCACTCACTCACTCACCCACTCCTCCACTCTCGATTACCCGTTCTTCAATATCAATACCTCCTTGATAATCCAGCTGCTTTTGACAGGAATATACCATACAGTTCTATACATTGGCATGCAAATATGCTTCAAAAGTTTGGTCAACTCAACACCCGGTCATGATTTTCCTGAAATGGGGGTGGTCAGATTATTAAGGTCTGACTGTACACACTCACTCACTTGTACACAAGTACCTATTTACTCACATACTGATGCACCAATACACAAAACCACTTACACACTCCACTCACTCTACTGTTCCATCCACTCACACACACATGCACTCATACACACACTCCCCTGCCGTCATTCACTCACCAAAACCACAACCACTCAATCACTTACTCCCCTATACACACTCCCTCATTTATACAGAATTACTTATTTACTCACATACTGATGCACCAACAATCACAACCACTTCCACTCTAACACACTCACTCCCCCTCCCGTCATCCATACACACACATACACACACATACTCCCTCTGCTGTCATCCACTCAAAACTCACTCAACCACTGACCATCCACTTTACCTACCTAACCACTCACTGAATCATACTCTACCACTTACTTACTCAACAACTCAATCAACTATTTGATCGTATACTCGTTTGCATACCCACTCACGCGATCACCCTGCCTTCATTCACTCACCCACATCTAATCATTCATTCACTCAACCACTGACCCATCCACTTGACTTACTCAACCACTCCCTCACAGACTCACTCATTCAACCAATCATACAACCATTCACTTAACCACTCATTCTTCCATTCACTCAACCATTCACTTAACCATTCACTCACCACTCACTTAACCACTCACTCAATCAGTCACTCACTCACCTACTCACACACTTACTCCCTCTGCCTTCATTCCCCTTGTCCCAGTCACTTCCAGTCACACACTCACTCCCTCTGGTGCTATTCCCTCACCCACAGTTTTATCCACTCACTCACACTCCCTCTGCTGTCATTCACCTACAACCACTCACTCATTCACTGAAACTACTCAACCACTTACTCACTTCACTCAATAACTCACTCACTCACCCATTCACTCCCCCTGGCTTCATTCATGCAACCACTGTCCCTTCCACTTGCACACACTCACACGCTTCCATTTACTTGATCTCAGTACCATTCACTTACTTACTCACTCCCTTTGCAATCAGCTACTCATGCACTCACTCCCTCTTCTGACTTTGCTCACCCATAGTCTCATTCACTCACCCATACAACCATGCACACACTACCATTCACTCACCCAAAGTACCATTCACTCACACAGCATGACTACTTACTCACTCACTTACTCAACCATCCACTCACTCACTCCCTCTGCTGATATTCACTCAACCACTGTTCCATCCGCTCCACATACTCAACCACTCTTTCAACCACTTAATCACTCAACCACTGACTTAAGCACTTACTTACTTACTCACTCACTCACTCACCCATTCACTCAGACACTCAACCACTTGCTCACTCACTCACCTACTCCCTCACTCATGTACTATCTTCTTTCACTTAACCACTCTCCCATCCACACACTCAACCACTCATACACTCTCATCCACACACACATACATTTACTCACTCACTCACCCACTCACTAACTCACTCAACCAACCACTTCCCACTTATTCACTCACCGCAATTACAGATTAACTTATTCAGTTACTCACTCACTCAATCCCCCAATCACTCATCCACTCACTTACACACTATTCCCACTCATTAACTTGCTCATTCATTCACTCACTCACTCACTCACTCACCCACTCACTGACTTACTCACCCATCCATTTACCCACTCCCCACACCACAACCACTCATTTACTTATTTAGTTACCAACTCACTCAACCAATCACTCCCTTCCTCAGTCTTTATTCACTGCACCACTCTGCCATTCACTCATATACAAACACCCACACACTCCCATCCACTCACACACCACATCCACTCATTAACTTTCTAACCATCTCAATAATTCACCCACCCAACCGCTCACCCACTCACTCATTTACTCACTCACTCACAGATCACTACCATTTATATACATTCTCACTCACATATTTACTCACTCACTCACTCACTCAACCACTCACTCACTCCCTCAGTTTTCATTCATTTAATCACTCTACCATCCACCCACACTCAAACTCACACATTACCATCCACTCACACACATAAACCACTCATCACTCACACCCTGACTCTTGCACTCCCACTCCTTTCATTCATTAAACCCTGTCCCATGCATGCATAAACAAACACTCCTGCAGTCTCACCCACACTCTTACCCACTCACCTCCTCTACCATCATTCCCTCATGCCCGCACACCCACTCACTCCTCTGTCATGATTCACTCATTCATTAACTCACAGCCAACAATGGACACATTCACTCCCTCTGTCATCATTCACCCACTCACAGTACCATCCACTCACACACACACAACTCACACACTCAATTACTCTACCGCCATTCACTCACTAAGCCACCCAGACACTCCATCAATGATTCACTCACCTGTACTCACCCAACCATTCAATTAATTGCCAACACACTTCCAACCACTCATTCATTCATTCACTTACACACTCGCAAATGTTCACTCACTGACCTTCTCATCCATTCAACCATACACACACCTACTCATTCACAAATACTCACAAGCACCCAACCACTCATTCAGCCATTCATTACTGAATTCGCTTGTCACATACTCACTCAAACTTGTTACATACTCACTCAAACTTGTCACACATTCTCTCAATCTTGTCACACATGCACTCAGACTTGTCACACATTCATTCAATCTGTTGCATACTCACTCAAATCTGTCACACATTCAGCTTAAACTTGTCACACATGCATTCAAACTTGTCACACATTCATTCAAACTGTTACATATTCAGTCAAATTTGTCACACATTCACTCAAACTTGTCACATGCACTCAAACTTTTCACACATACATTCAAACTTCTCACACATTCACTTACTTGCCCTGATAAATTCAATCAGACACATGTAACCACACACTCATTTCAGCCACACTGATTTGTAGTCACTCTATATCATCACTCATTCACTCACTCACTCATTTACACACAGTATCACTCACAAGCATATCCATACATTTACAGTCATTTCAACTCATGCCTTCATTCAAAAAACAGCATCTTTTCAATCAACATTCATTGTCATCCACATTATAATATTCACTTTTTAAATCAATCACTTGTCAATCACTACCTATTTAATTCTGAATAACATCCATACAACAATCACTTACACTGGGACATACAGCATTTATATACTATTATATATATACATCTTTCATAAACACAACCGTTCTGTCAAACACTCTCCTAGATACATTTTTTCCAAAGTACATTCATTTTCTCAAACATTCATCCATGGAACATTCAGACATATACCTTCTGACAATAAAAGAAAATGACAATATCATGCTGAAAAAGTTTATTCATCTCACACTATTCTGACACGGTTTCTTCCACACTGGGGTCATTCTCACAAACCATCCACACATATACATGGGTCATTCCCACAAGGTGTCCACACAAGGCATACTTGAACGTAATCCTGTTGCTGTATGTTGTATCATTGTGTGAAATTATGTTGATCCTAGCCACAAGCTTCTTATTTTTCCCGTCGATAAATTAACTTATCTATAGATAAAGGTCATCCTTTTAGAAGACTAATGTCAGTATTAACTTTAAATATATGAATATTTATCTTAATAGTATTAATGCATAAAACAGTAACGAGTAAAGTAATAACAAACTCAGTGCAACGTTAGGAAGAATTTTTATTATTGTTGAGGATAATGAAGGTGACATGTCATAGTATGAAGTCAGTAGAACATGGCACGGGAAGCGATGAGCGGCCCATCTTAAATGTCCGTGGAAGATAAAACCACTTTGATTTAGCAAACTTGACAGATATGCTTATTATGTTTCCTGAGTCTATGGCAGAAAGATGGGTTTAATTCATGCCATTTATTTCAAACATGGGCAGATATACCTGTTGTTAAGGAGAGAAATGTCTGTAATGCTTTCCAACAGTTTGTCCTGGGACAGCAGCAGATCAAACATGTTAACATGTGACCAATTCCAATTAAAGAGTCAAGATGCAAATGTGACCATAGTATTGAATACTGAAACTAGATATCATTGTCACATTTTAAGTATGTGAAAAATATTTTTATTTGGAGAGGGGCAGGCTGAAAGCAGCATCTGTTAACTTAGTATTCCTTCTATTCTCAATATAAGGTACATCTTGGGATGTTCTCAAAATCAATTTTCTATTTAATTAAACAAGGACTTCCATCAAAGCTACAGATAAATGAAGCATCTGATTATCAAAGCATAAAAAGGTATTGGATGATATCATGTGTGTTATCTTAAATGACACAATGTTGTGATAATTGCTTATCACAAACAACCATGGAAGACATGTAAAGCTGCTATGTGGCACCAACCACTGCATTCAAAGCTGTCTTTAACCTCCACCCACTTAAAGCATGATACATACTCAATTACTCTAAAATAAACCCATTTATTCATCTTAATCCCCTTTCATATGACCTCTTATTCTGAGTATCTTCAGAAGCATACAACATATATTATCATTGACATGCTTGAGTATTTCATATTTCCATGATGAATTGTGCTTTGGCATACAGAATGTAACATCCACAGAGTTCATCAAATTATACATACTCTGTACACTACTGAGATATCCCAAACATGCAGACCAACCGGATGCCTACCTAGTCATGTTTGACCAATCTATTTTTTTGATGAATACAAAATTTGCTTCATTCTGGAATTAAACTGTTTCACAAATTTCACTTTTTCCTAAATTCTCAAAATCATTCCCAAACCCCTTTTGATTCAACCTGGGGATTAATATAGCACATTTCTGTAGCTATTCAAACGACAAGGTAAGGCACCAAGCTGGGTCGCACTGATATGGTGTTTATCAGGTTAACAGGTTCCATATAGATCACCTTGTTGTGAATAAGCATGCTTTCCCTAGGTACCAGCTAGGATGGTTTGGCATTTTGAGCTTTCACCTTTCGGAAATGGGTCAACATCACTCATCATCACATAATCTTTTTCATACTCGCAACATACAATCGCATGTTTGCGACTTGGCATTGACAATTTATACTAGTGATATAATTTTGCAAAAAAAAAAGATTTTAAAATGTCATCCAATTTCTAAGCCAAAATTTTAAATGTAAGATTTGATGTAAACCTGCATCTTTTTTACTGTTTCCATAGTAGCCTGATGCAGGATACAGTGAAAACAAAATGTTACATTTGGTCATGTATGATGTAATGTAAACCAGGTTATATTTTGGGTATGATACAATGAATAATCATATTAATGATAGCAAGGAGCATTTGATGAATACACTTGACATGGAAAAGGCAAAACAAACATACTTCCTCTGACTCAATGACAATACCTGGTTTGACCAGCTTGCCTCTAATCTGTCACATTCATCCACAGAGGTATGCATTATGATTGTTATGGGTCCTCAATGTTGGTGACAATTATCATCATGTGATGAATCTTCAGCAAAAGTCAAATATTGTAAGGTTCCTTTAGTTAAGAGTTTGTGCTGGCTCCACAGCCAAGGAGTCTTTAATTATAATGCTATTCACTCCATTTTTCAGCAATGGTGTATCATAAGCACTTTGTCCTTGTGACTTTGGTCACCACCGATTGAAAAAGTTTAAGAATTTTGATCTTCATCCATCCTCATTTGGCATGAGGACTTGGTCCGACTGATAATAGTAGTGTCAGGTTTTTTATTGTCTTCAGGGATGCATTTAACAGCATATGAAAAGTTTTGTATTTGGTCCAATGTTGTCACACAACTCCAGTGAGCATCCTGATTGGTTGTTTTCCAGCAGCACACGGTAACTTAGAGTTACGTGCCAATCAACCGGGAGTCTATCACAGTCATCCCCAGAGGGGGTTGGAGGGGCAGGGTGAGTACCAGAACTCTGAGTTGAGAGGCCCTCAGGTTGGCCCGGCAGGGATCCGTAACACTTCTCTCAGTTGTTCGTCCACTGGGTGCACTTCTCACCTGGATAATGTCTGTAACACAAACCAACACCAGCCGGTTATTCTAAAGTACTCTATGACAAACTACAAGAAGATTATCATCAATAGTCTACATTTTACATAATTCCATGTACCCTAGCACTTAAATATCTGAATAAAACTTCTCTAATGAATATTTGTCAAATTTATCGGACTACTCAAAATAATGAAACTCAAAATATAAATACCTGACAGCTTGCGTGCTTAGTACTGTTTGAAGAGTTCCTTCTCAGGTCGGTGCATGTCATTGACCTAAGTCATGGGTTGTGGCAGACAGAGGCCATGACCGGGTGATCCTTGTTCCGCCGCTTGGTGGCGAGCAGCTCAGCACTGCATGCCAGTTCTGAAAAATACAACGAGAACAACTCCTCCAGGTTAGATTTGATTAGGAATTTGACATAACAAAGAATTACTATTCTAACAGTATATACATGCAACACCCAGCAATGTAACATATTTTCCCAATTAAGTGATCACCGAAAGTGGACTTGAAACCTATGTTAAGTATTGGAGATATGTCAATATCCAGACTTGAATGTGTTCTGTTGTTTATGTACCAGTTGCTGGCACATGTAATAACCGGAATTCTAGTTCCTTTCTCTGTTACTATAACTGCTATTTATTATACAGAAATCATCTGGACCAAACCCTACAAGGGAAAGCTGGGGTGGGTGGGGGTAAGGTATCTGGCTGGGGAATATATTTCAGAGAATAGAGGATGTAAAACTTTGTTCTAAAGACCTCAATATTTAATCTCAAAATATTCTCAATGCTGTGTAAGTTCCCTTTAGTAAAAAGGAGAGATTTGATGTGTGAACCAATGGGCAACATTGGCAGAACCTGGCAGCTGTGTATTCCTATTTTGACTTATTCATTTTCTGAGTGCAAAAAGCACTTCATTTATTGTAAATTGCATTGTTGTCATCCCCCAGGCTCTTTACACATGTCTTCATTTATTCATTCACTCATTCATATCCACATTCCTATAGAATCAGATTCATTCACTTATTCATGTTTGCCTTCATCCAGTCACTCATTCAAGCACCTATTATAATCATTCACTCCTTCAATCATTGAGTCCAGAACCTGATTTGCTCTATTCAATCATTCATTCATTTATTCATTCATTCATTCATTGATCCATTCACTCATTCCATCATTCCTTCACTTATTGATTGATTGATTTTTTCAAATTCATTAAAAAAAGAAACCTCCATACATTCATTTCCTCAAATACACATACCGTAGTGGCTTGAATAAGCGCACCTGCGCTTATTAATTCCAATGGTACCATTTACCCTGCGCTCATACAAGACCTGCGCTTATTCAAGATACAAAACTGGCTTAAATTTTCATTTCAATACCCTCATTTACCCTGCGCTTATTCAAGACCTGCGCTTATTTGAGACCCCTGCGCTTATTCAAGCCACTACGGTAATCACACATTTAATGAAATTCACATTTCATCCTCTCAATTAGTTGCTCATCTGTCTACTCACCAATGACTCTCATTCATTCATATCATTCACTCACTCAATCACAGAACAAACCATTCCCTCATTCAGATCACTTTCTATTCATCCACAAATTTAATCACTCACTCAATCCCATTTAGTCTGATACTATCAATTGTTCATCTGGTCATATTGACTCCTTCATTCACTCACTCAATAGCCCACCCATCCATCAATTCATTCATATATATAATCTTTTACTCATTCATAAATGAATCCAATCTGTACTCATCAATCAATACATACACTACATCATTCTCACTTATCCACTCACTTATTTACAATTATTGGCCACTAATCAAGTACCCAACTCTTCACTATTCAGAAGGTTTACCATCTTATTCATTTCTTTCTTTCTTTCTTTCTTTCAATCGTTCATTCATCATTCATTTCCCTTTTAATCACTCAGTCAGCTAACCACTTAGATATGCAATCACTCTTTCAACCTTTTAATCACGCATTCATGTACATACCCACACACTTATTTACTCACTTATCCACTCACTCACCAACCCACCTACTCATTCATTCATCATTTGCATACCAACTCATGCCTTTGCATCAACTGACTTGGTCATCCGCTCACACAAATATACTCACTCATGCACTACTGCATAGATCATAGATACTCATTCACTTACTCACTTACTAGCCAACTCACTCACACACCCACTGAATCACTCACATATTTTCAATTTTTCAATTTCACTTCCTATTCCATTCATTTTATTTTATTTGCACAATCTCGCATTCAAAAAGATATTCATCTGTTGATGCAGTCAATCATTGATATATTCTTTCAACTGTTCATCCATTCACTCATACATGCATTAGCAGTAGACTGTATTCACTTGCTCACTCACTCACTCACTTACTTACTCACACAGTCACTCATTTACACACTCACTCACTCATTCGCATACTCACCCACTTGTTCACTTGCTCACTCTCTCACTCACTCACTCACCCACTCACTCACATTTAACGTTTCCCTCATGCAACCATGTTCCCTTCCAACATACTGCTTGTTCTACTACCTGGCCATTCACTCTACTATTAAATGCACTCTCTGATTCATTCATACTATGGCTGTGTCTCACGACCTTGGGCCAATGTTTTTGTCTCTGACTGGGTGTCAGCTCTGACCGGGTTCCATCTCTGACTGGGTGCCAGCTCTGACCGGCCTGAATAAAAACGGGTTATTTAGGGCAGATTATGATAAAAATGGCAACTAATGACTAGTTTAAAGAGTTATAACATCCTTTAACTTTTTCAGCCCAATTCTATCATCATCTGCCCTAAATAACCCGTTTTTATTCAGGCCGGTCAGAGCTGGCACCCGGTCAGAGCTGGCACCCGGTCAGAGCTGGCACCCGGTCAGAGACGAAAACATTGGCCCAAGGTCGTGAGACACAGCCTATGTTCCATTCATTCATCCCATATATGCTGAGGCACCCATAAGTGTACTTACACTATCAGTCACTAGTTTTATTATTCTTAACTCACCATTTTTGTCTTTTTCCCCTTTCATTCATTAATTCATTTAACAAACATTGTATTCATTCATTCAAAGTCTACTCCCATTAATTACTCACTTACTCCTAACATTTATTTACACATATTGCTAAATATATCATGAATTCAAACTTGAGTTATTCAGTTACTTACTTAATTACTCACACTGTCAACTGCAGTGGCACTTTCTCACACATGTTGCCCATGCAACCACACAATTACATCCTCATTCATTGAAACACTCACTCACTCACTCAGTCAAACACACACTCACTCACTTACTAGCTTCATCATGCATCCACTCACTCATTCCCTATTCACTCACTTAGTTATTCACGTATTCAGACTCACACACTAACCTGCTCATTTACTCACTCACTACATCATTTATAAATTATCACTTGAATACCAACTCACTCAGATTTGCATCTACTAACTTGTCCTCACCAACCAAATATACTCACTCACCCACCCACCCACCCAGAAGTCAAATGTATTCACTCACCAGCTCAGTCATTCATTGACACTCATTGACTCAGTAACTTATTCATACATCCACCAGCCCACTTACTCACTCATTGCTGATTCAGTTTTTCACTTACTCAGTCATGCAGTTACTCACTCTGCTAACAGAAATACATAATTTTATGTTTAAATAATGTTTGTTACATTATGCAATGTTTGCCCCTAATAAGGAGCCATCATAAAATATTCTGAATTGATTGATGTATGATGTTCTCTGACAGTCTTTATGACAGTCTTTATTACTTTGTCCATCTGCCCCCTAAAAATCATTCTCACTTTGTTCATCTGCCCCCCTAAAATACTTTCTCACTTACAACTTCATTTATTCACCAAAACATTCATATTTTCATTTATTCATAACTCCATCAGTCTCTCCTTCACCCTTCAGTCACAAACCAAACTACTCACCCTGTCACTTATCCACAGCCTCACTCAGTTGCTTTCTCACTCAGCTATTCTCTCATCCATTCCCACATGCAGTCATTCACTCTGTCTCATCTATTCACAAGCTCTTTCACTCATTTATTCAACTATATACTCTCTCACCTGTTATATGTAATGATTCACCCACTTGATAAGAAATAATTTTGTCATATAAAAAATCCAGTCTCTCAATCACAGAAACTCCTCTAACTCAGAAAACAACAACCAATCAACCATTAATTTAGTCTCTTGCTCATTTCATCTGTTCACTCACTGTTTACTCTTCATTTATCAAATATTGCTCCTTCGCATTCCTGGTCACATATTCCCACCAGCATCTTGTTAAAGCGCTATGGTAATATTGGACTCAGTGACTGCTTTGTCTGTAGAGACTCTCTTGCTCACCAAATCGCTCAGTTCTACTCATTCAGCAAATTTAATATACTCACTCACTTACTCATGTGCATCTCTTCAATCAGTCACTCATTTATATCTTCTTACTCATTTATTGATTATTCATTCCCAAATTATTTTCCTCCCACTGTCTTACACCATATACTAAATATACCAGTACCACTGACTCACTGAATCACTCACAAAGTCAGTCTCGAACTCTCTCATATGCATCTACTCACTCACTCACTAATTTATATTTCTACCCACTCCAACAACCAGCCTCTACAAACTCACCCAGTCATTCCTCTCTACAGACACAATCCTTCCATTAACCCAAATATACTGCCTTACTTAACTATATCCAGTAAACCAGTCCATCACTCACCCATTTACTCATTTATATCTAGCCAATCACTCAGTATCTCCCTAATTTACTCATTTGTATCTAGCCAACCAGTCACTCACTCATCCACTAACTCATTTATGTCTTGCCAACCAATCACTCTCCCACTTGTTCATTCATACCTAGTCAACCAGTCACTCAGTCAGTCAGTCAGTCACTAAATCACTGACTCATTCATATTACTCACCCACTACTAGTCAACCGGTCAGTCAGTCAGCCATTTACTCATTTACATCTTGCAAACCAGCCAGTCACTCACCTATTTACTTATTTATATCTAGTCAACCAGTCAGTCAGTCACCCACTTATTCATCTATATCTATTCAACCAGTCAGTCTCTCACCCTTTTAATCATTTTTTATTTACTCACTCACCCATTCTCTCATTTATATCTAGTCGACTAGTCAGTCACTCACCCACCTATGCATTTATGTCTAGTCAACCAGTCAGTCAGTCAGTCACCCACTTACTCATATATATCTAGCCAACCAGTCAATCAATTACCTACCAACTCATTTATGCCTTGTCAACTAGTCAGTCTCTTATTCAACCACTTACTGAATAAAATCTAGTCAATCAGTCAGTTACTCACCGACTGACTAATTCATATTTACTCACCCACTTACTCATTTAAAGCAACCAGTCAATTACTCACCCACTTACTTATGCATCTATACACAGTCAACAAGTCAGTCAGTCAGTCAGTCACCCTCTTTCTCATTTATATCTAGTCATCCACTTTCTTATTCACCTACTCACGTCTACCAACTTATATCTATGTTCAATCTCCACTTGTCAATCACTTGCTCTCTCACATACTGATTCACTTACTCACTCATTTTTCATTTCTCACCCACTCACCCATCCACTGATTCATCAACACACTTACTTATTTGTATTCTTTCTTTCTTTCTTTCTTTCTTTCTTACTTTCTTTCTTTCTTTCTTTCTTTCTTTCCTTTCTCACTTTATATCTTTCTTTCTTTCTTACTGACTCGCTAACTCACTCAAACATTTACTCATCTTTCTCATGCACTCACCAATTCACTAACTCATCAACTCATATACTTTTTTCTATTGTCTTTCTTTCTTTCTTTCTTTCTCCTTTGTTTCTTTCATTCTTTGTTTCTTTCTTTCTTACTTTCCTTCTTTCTTACTGACAGACTTGCTTACTCATGCAAACATTTACTCACTCATCTTTCTCATGCACTCACCCATTCACTAACTCATCAGCTCATATACTTATTTCTATACTTTATTTATTTATTTTTTCTTTCTTTCTTTCTGTCTGTCTTTCTTTCTTTCTGTCTTTCTGTCTTTCTTTCTTTCTTTCCCACTTTTCATCATTCTTTCTTTCATTCATTCTTTCTTTCTTTCTTTCTTCCTTTCTTAATTTCTTTCTTTCTTTCATTCTTTTTCTCACTGACAGACTCACTTACTCAAACATTTACTCACTTGCTCATTCATAGATATCAACTCACTTGCTACTCACTGGCTTACCTCCTCATTTATCTTTACTCACCCACTCAGTTTTACCAGACCACTCGTTTCTTTTTACCAACTCACTCATTCACAAACCCAATTATACTCACCCACTCACCCACTCTGTCCTTCTCAATTGCTCACTCATCAACTCCCTCATTTACATCTACTTACTTAATTCCTCTCAGTTACAGACTTACTCACTGTCTCACTGTTTACATCCATCGAATCACCCAAGACCACTCACTTACTTACTCACTCACCAACTCTGCCACTAACTCAATCACTTTCACTTACATATCCGCTCACTGAATAACTCACTCACCCACCCATTTGCACAGCCATATACTCACTCCACCATTCAAGCATGTACTTCTTGCTTCTATACCACAATTGTCTGTATAAGATGCACAAACCAATCACTAGGTATAAGTCAGATTTAGATACGAGTGAGTAGCTGCATAAGCGTAGCAAGCCTTAGACTTATAATATGTGGAATTATCCATGGCTGGCGCCTTGGAAAATGATCCAATCCTTGGCTTATAACACTTATACAGGGACTTACTTGTACCATATCACTACATAACACATGCCCAATGACCTGAATGACTGATTCATCCGTAACTAAGTAGTTCCCTGAAGTAGTCACACAAGCAGTTTCCTCCATACTGCCTAGACATAAGTTACATGGAGATGCCATTCAGAAATCATCAGGAATTTCATTCAGTTCAATATGATTCTCCTCTAAGCACTCTCACGTTACTATTGCTTGCTCACCAAGTAACTCATTTGATTGTCCTCCCCCATTCAACCACACCTTGGTCAACCAGTTACTCAACATCACCCTTTTGCCATAATGACTTCACAGCATTACACTATCCTGATATATATGCCACACATGTAACCCCTTGTTCACTGTCAGTTGCTTCACTTATCACTAGTGCACTCTCTTACTATCATCAATTAGGCCTACCTCAATCATACCCTCACTACTTTTGTTCAGTCATTCAGTAAAAATCACATCCGTTAATCACCTAATCTTTCTGTCCATTTTCTTCCATTGCTCCAGTTTCCTACCAGGATTTCAGGTACTCGTTTAATACTAACCATTCAGTCAAGTCTCATGTACTATTTCAGATACACCTTCTGCACCTTTCTGTTATATGCAATACTATACCCATAGAAAAGTAATGGAATCTAGAATTAGGGTCAAGACGGGAGTCAGCAGAGCCAGACTCTATAGTGACTCTCATTATATGTGAGTCTACGCTGTTTGACTTCCTTTCCTTTTCTCATGATGTAAGAGTCACAGAGTCAGTGCAGACTGACTCCCGTAGGAAGACAGTCACAACCTTCCTTCCACTGCCAAGTCAAGCTCTTAGTTTACAGTGCACCACCAATTTTGAACTCTTCTACTAGATTTTTTCTTAGTACTATGCCTTTCATAATGGGTTTATATTATCAGTTTTATCAGATCATTTTGGAGCTCAGTAGTACTCATACTGATAGTAAATATGTCTGAAGGTTAATACATAGACTACAGAAAAGATCTGTTTGATCATGTGAAATAGACAAAATCATAGACATATGTTCTGAAGGTAAGTGTTTATGCCTAAGTACCGTCACTGTTTCTTCCATTCATGGAATATAAGCTTGATGATTGAAATCAAGTAAATATAAATGATAGATGTCAACATCTTTCAATTTGATGCATTCTTGTCATTTAGACTGATGTTAATGATTAAGCCAAGGATAAATGAGCTGTTGAGATCTCCTTACATAACAATTTTTACTCCCTGCAACAATAGAGCCAAATTGATTTGGCTCCCATCTTTGATGAAGTTGTCCGAGTTTGATCCCCGTCATATACAGAGTCAAATCCTGCTGGCTCCACTCTGAATAGAGTCAGGGCTGTTTGACTCTATATAATGGGAGTCAGCATTATACTGTCTTTTGTACTTTCTTAGATAAGGGTATGTCAACCTGTATATGCACACGTCATTAATGTAGGTGGCCTATATTAGGTGTACATAACCTTTGTACTTCCTGCTGTGTGTCCTGGACTTATTCTTGAGATAAAGACCTGGTATATGTACAGATCAGACACAGCTACTCTGACATGCTCTAATGCCTTTGTTAATAGACACTTGTCTCTAAGGTTTCTTTTCCACTTTCGGTGATCAGACCCTTTAATTATGGAATAACGGTTTTTATATAGGTATTTAGGATATAATATTTGCAATAAAAATATGTAACATAAGTATCAACAACTAGAGAACCATGCATCAAAAAAGGTGACATTTTCAAAATAAAGTTGTATTTACATTGGTTTTACATTGGTTTTAGCAGGATTCTCATAATATGGTCTGTAATAGCTATATTTACAAACATCTCATATCAGTCCATCTTAGTAGATTCACATTACAATATCTTTCAAATAGTGCATATTAAAATGCAGCATTTTGGGGTTATATTTATGTCTTTGTTGAATACCCTTCCGAAACTTTCAGAAACATTATCTATAACTTTTCTGAAAAGCCACCATTATTTTGATGCATTGATCTACAAACTAGCCTCAGCACATAGCAGTGCTGTGCAGCACACACAGACTTACTCACATAGCCATAAAATGGCTTAAAGTTCATTATGTAATTTGGAATATTGGGGTCAGTGCAAACACTTCTACCACTTACCTTTTTCTTTAGTATTTACTTGTTATATATCCTCAACATTGGTGTTTTCATGAAGCGAAGTCCCATATTAGGGGATTGCTTATGAAAGATATCACCTCAGTCAGAAGGATTTTCTAATCATGCATCTTTGTCCACGTTTCAGAGAGGAGAAACTGAACCATAAGCATTTGCACTGACCACCTTTTCTGGTCCTTGAATAAGAGACAAACACCCCAATAAAGCCCAGATATTATTTGGGAGGGGTACA
This sequence comes from Harmothoe impar, assembly GCA_947462335.1. NCBI lineage: Eukaryota > Metazoa > Annelida > Polychaeta > Phyllodocida > Polynoidae > Harmothoe > Harmothoe impar. The sequence continues at coordinate 10,813,785 of OX381712.1, forward strand.
GGGAATCACCAAAAATTATCCCTCATTTTGATTTGAGTTAAGTCACTCAAGGCCATGTTTCTATACAAGTTGAGCAGGAGCTGAATTTTGTCCTGTAAGTCTGGTTAGTGTGCTGCCACCTAGTGTGAATCATGTAAGTGAGGCTTACCATCTCTGTGATGTCTTTAACGGTGCCCAAGCGTGTACTCTCATGTGTCGAGGAACACACCCGTCTCCCTGCGCATCTTCAGTGGGAATTGTGCTGCATAGATTTGTTCTGCAATACATGAACAGGGGAGTGCTGTATTAGTAAATGAAAATTGAAAAGGCTTTGCCTATACCAGATCTTTACATTACTGTTATCATTCTGACGATTATGATAACTAAGACATCTTGTAATGACATTTATTTTCAAAACTGGTAAAACTCATGTAATTTGATTCATCTTTGATTATTGAATTGAAAATTTAGATACACATCTTTATTCGTTCCCGCTGATAATTATGATAGTTGTATCTAAGAATACATATCTGCTTCAATGGTCTATATTACAAATAATATGTTCATACACAAGACTAATAGAAGGAAAGTAGAATGACTGGAATTGAAATGGGAAATATGAAGATGTCACAACATTTGAAGACAATAGAACATAGAATTTTGTGAGAGAGGGAAATTTGATGAGAGAGGGACTTTTTTTTCTCAAGAGAATTGAACAAGGAAAAGAGACAATTGATAGGAAATGACAGTGACAGAAAAGGGAAATTTCAGAGGTATAGCATTATCTTCCCGGAGCAAATGAACTTGTGAAATACATACAGAATTTTCTTGTCCCAAGTGGGATAGTGGATAGAAGTAATAAAATAAAACCAAATGGAATGGTAGATGTAGGAAAAGCTCTAAAATTTAAGATACAATTTAGCTATGAATGGCCAAGTGTGCAAAGATAGATGAGGGAAAGATTTGTTAATGGTTTCAGACAAGCTCCAAAGAATAGGAATATGATAGTAAGATTGACATACAGGACACAAGATGAGAACAATAAGGTTCAAGGTGTTAAGCAAGGTAACATGAATATGATTTGAATATTACTCACCAGGTTTGAAGCAGCAGTAATTTCATGGTCTCTGAGGTGAGGGGCTCAGCCAAGGGTGAGCACTCGTCTGTGGGTCATACCTGCAATGATAGAAATATCTGCCATGGTAAATAACTTGTTCACTAATGACATAGGTATGGCATTTGCGAAACAAGTTGACTAACTACAGAGTCTACTGAAAGTGTGATAGAGAGTTTATAATAGTGTTATAGTGTTATTTATTATTGGATTCCACATGAATGTCAACACACCACATATTTGAGGCAGTTAATATTCATGTGATATGATTTAATTTATACAGATGAGAGGAAATGCTATATTTAAGAGATTGATAGTATGCACAATGTAACAATCAAATATATGTAATGCTATGTATAGGGTTCTGGCTTGCTTCACAGATATAGGAGCGCACATAATGATGCACGTGTAAATGTCTCCACTCTCTAGTGAAACAACCCGGTCACCCACAAAGCGCTAAGCAAACAGAAAATGATATCATAATGGCAACACTATGATATCAGCACACAAACTGCACACAAGTATTCTCAAACAAATCACACACAACTATACTCTGTCCTTTTTCTCACTCTGCTTTCAGCTCATCCAGGCACAAAGAACTAACTCAGAACACATTTTGTGGTATTTAGTTTAATAACTGCTGCTGCCGGGCTGGAAGTGAAGGGGGTTAGTAAGTGGTTCACACTTTGCATTCAATCTCTTCATACAATCATACACAGTACAAGGGTTCTTCGTTCTTCTCAGCTGGTCTTGGTTGTAGATGTTGTGTTGTCTAGATGAAGAAGGCAGTTAGATTGCCAACTTTGCAGCATCCCTTACAACTGCCAAGGCTGGCCTTGCCAAGTGCAAAGTCATTCAGTAACCTCAATGGTATGAATTTTCCTCCATAACCTCACAAAGCTAGGACTGTAGGTGTCAGTAAGTCTTTCTATTGTCCCAATAGTACACACCGAGTCATTATGCTTGCTGTTTTGAAAATGCGAGTTGGTTTCATAGAATGTTCACAAAACTATATCTACAGTACACATGGTGAATCATTGAGATGCTTGCACATCTCTCACAACAGGCTGCAAGGGAATGTTCATGAGTTCACAATCTCACAGGTTAGAACAGTTACTGGCTGAAATTGAATAATATATAGATATCAGTGCACAGACCCTAAACCAAGACTAGTGGGTACTGATCTGGTCGAGATCTTGTTCAGGATGAATAGAAAGTTCACAACTTATGCAAAGGTACTTCCTGTATTCAAGTTGATGGATAGAATGTTCACAACTTGTAGGGGCACAGTTTCAATGATCACATTGATATCTAAAATGTTCACAACCTATGTAATTGGAGTTCTTCATTTGAAGATGAAGTACGAAAGTCTTCAACTTATGCAAATACATCTCCTTTGTTCAAGTTGATGCAGAGAAAGTTCACAACTTGTCGAATGCAGTGAGTTCTTTCCAGTTGATATCAAGAATGTTCATGACTTGTACAACTACAATTCAATGATCACATTGATGTCTAGAATGTTCATAACTTAGGCAGATGTAGTTCATCACGTGAAGTTGATCTATAAAAGTTCACAACTTTTCAATCATAGTATTAGATAGCCAAGGCTAGAATGTCCATTGCTCAGCATATTATCACTTAGAAAACACATACAGATTGAGTGAATGACCATGTCAAACCAACAAGTAGGTTGAGTCTGAATTGGTCCTGAATGTTAAAATCAGTTAGTAGTATTTTGCATATGACTATAAAAGACTTATAGATAATAAAATAATGTCACTTTAAAAAGTAAGTTCAGTTGCCACATCTTTCTTGCTCCATTTGCATGTTTGGAAATGCATAAGTTGCATTGGTGGTGTTCTCAGGTCTGTTGTTACCTTAGCAGTATTCAGCAGAGTCAGCACCAACTTTACAGATTAGGAACCACACACCTCAAACTCCCACCTGTCATTTAGATTGTCACTGTTCATGAATAAATGCTCATCCAAATGATCACCCTGTTTGAGTGTTCACTCGAGTCCAACCAATAAATCTTGGAATAACTGATCATCATCAGTTAGTAATCACAAGGTGTTCAATAGTCACTACTCAAGTTCAAAAGTCACAGATCATCATCCATGTATTTTAGAATGTCACAGATCCCATATAAGGGTAATGCATCCAGCTTGTTCCTGGGTTTTGATCCCTGTAAAGCATCCACAGGGATCACAGAGCATCATGATTGGTCAGTACCCTTGTCTTACTTGTGCACTGATACATTACTAACCATCTATAACCACAAAATACCATTTGATCCCAATGTAACCTCAACATAATTTCACTTACCAGATGCAGAGACAGATATCAATTTTCCTTGGGTACTGCGGATATTGAATATAGTTTACAGATCAGTACATAACTGTTTCTGTTCTGGGGCTTTCCAAAGGCTGCCTTTTATAATAGTTCCCATGCTCAGTTCACAAGTTTCTTGGAGAGGCACATTATAAGTCAAAGCCAGTTAGAAGCCACACAAAAATTCCAGAGCCACAGCTTCAGACACGGACCATACCCATAACGATCCATCAGAGTCAGTGTAGGGTATGATACAAGTGTCATGTCAGTGTTCATTACTTGGCATATACTTTTTAGAGTTCATGAAGTGTGTATATACCAAGCTAAAGATCCTGTAAATGATTGTTAACAGGTCCTGTCAAGTTCATAAAATGCATTCCTAGAGAGATGATGCACACATAGATCTGATGTTGGAGGCATACAGATGACTCCACAGAGGATGGCTCAAGCACTCACTCCATATGTCAAAATGTCATATAAGTGTCAATATGCTCCTTCACAGAACGACATTTATCAAGAATTGCTGCTTCTGCTTCACAACTGTTCACATACTTACCTTTTAATTGTCTTATATGAAGCATTTTTGCATCACCGAATCAGAGATAAAGGTCTTTTGTGAAGCACTATGTGAATATACATACTTACCTTTTAATTGTCTTATATGAAGCATTTTTGCATCACCGAATCAGAGATAAAGGTCTTTTGTGAAGCACTATGTGAATATTTGCAATGTTTTCAGCATAGATTGTTCTTGACACAAGTAGCCTGCAAAGCATCTTTTTCATTGTTCATTGCTTATCATTGCTTTTCACATGAAGAATGAAGCCATAGCAACACTTTTTCCAGTATCCACTTGTTCAGAAATGTACACACAGTTTGACCCACTGCTTTTGCGTCTAACAATGTTGTATACTTACCTTCTTAGAAGCAAATTGTTCAATGCAAATTGTTCAAGTGGAGTGTGTAAAATGCCAAAGTCTGATGTATTGTGAATTATTCATATTTTTCAGGTTTCATGGTTTACCTGAAGAATGATCCACTGAATCACTGCTTCTCCTGCACAATGCTTCATATACTTACCTTTACAAATGTCTTTTATGAAATGTCTTTTGTGAAGCATTTTGTGCCTAATTGAAAATTGTTCATGGCTATTGTTCAAAAAGTGGAATACGCAGGAAAGTGGAAATGTCTTTCAACTGATCATAACTTTCAGGTATCATGGTTTGCCTGAAGTATGTAGTACTGTCATTGATGGAAACTAATGTTCATTGTTCACATTTCAGTTACACTTTGTCCAACGTCGGCCAGCAAAGCATCTTTTAAATTGTTGATGCTTATAGGGTATCATAGGTTGCATGAAGAATGAAGCACTGAGAGTCATTATCTTACAAGTAATGTTCATTGTTCATATTGATTCACAAACACTTTGTCCAACGTTGACATATATCATCTGGTCAAAGTGTGGCTCTTAGTGTAGAAGTGTGGCTTCTGTAGCATGAAGATGGCTCTGATCACAGTACTCCATGTGTGATTGGTGTATCATTTGATGTTGATATCATATATAACTCTGTCTCACACCTCATTGGGATCATTGGTTAACTATACCTCTCATATCCAATCATTTACAAGGTTGATACATAGAAACAATTCACAAAATTTGATAAATCACAATATACTTGTAAATAACACCTTAATACCTGGCAAACCTGATTCAACATAACAGTATGGAAGTGTGTGTGTAAGGTAGCGATATAGCCTGAAAATGCATTACGATCATAATAAGGCAGCTAGAGGTGGCCAATCTTGGGATGAGTCCAAACAGATGTTGAACTGTTATTGGCACAATTTAAACCTCATGTGTCCAGGTCTTCCTGTTTGATAGAATATTGTCATTTCATAGGCCAAATAAATATCATAATGTCACAGCCTAAGTCAGAGCATGTCCATACATGTAGATAATAGAGTTAGTTCATGTATGATGGACAGGTCTCTGAAAGTTGATTCAATTGCAATATCCTCAAGTCATAGGCTGCACATAGCCGCTGAAAGTCAAGTCAATATGCTGGTCAATAGTACTATCCTGGTAAGTAGAATATGATTGGCACATACCACAATCCAGCGATGACTGTTCAGTTTGGGGGAGTTGATGATGGTCCACAGAGCTCAGGTTGCAGAGGCTGGAGGAAGCAGGTTGGTCCTTTCTGATGCAGTGTTCACTACTTACCCATTTCTATCTCAATAAATTAAGACTTTACAAAATCTGCTGGCACTGCCTCCTCCAACCTGTACTAGTTTTGTTAAAAGAGTCTGGAAATAAAGTCTGCACCTGAGCCCTGGATGTTTCAGCTTACCAAGTCAACTGTTCACAGCTTCATGTTTCTAGAATTTTGGTCTACTGTGAACAGGAATTCAGCCGATAAAGTCTGCAAATCTCATAAACACCAACAGCAGAATTTTGAAAATCCAGGTCCTTGAATGTTAATTATGAGATTTGCCTCTGCAAATTGGTGGCACAGATGTCTCGTGATGGGTCTAAAATCTCCACCTGTTGTAGATTTAGTTTTTTTGATTTGTTCTTTAAGTATAGGGATATTCTTCACCAACATGTAGGCCTTTTATAATTGAGAAAGTTCCTGAATACTTACCAAAACCCTACTTTCAAAACATATTCCCTAATGATTCAATAAACCAGTCTTATGCCAAATTTTGGCACAAACAAGAATACATTTAGGCAATTTTGCAAGGCCATGTGAACGTGGTATAGTGGTGAGCACAATGCTCTGATTCTCACATAAAGTCTCAAATTCTCACAAGAAGTCTCAACTGTTCATTGCAGTTCATTGCAGTTCATCCATGTCTCCAAGATTAGCTCTCTCATTCCTCTCCGAATAAAGTTCACACATCAGTAGCCCAGCCATTAGAGGCTTCATATAATATGAGTTTACTGTCTTTGAAAAAGTCAGAACTGTCATCAGGGCTATATAGCCTCTAGCAAGGCACAAATCCTCCATTTTCTGAAATCCTCACAGAACTAACACACACCCCAAGGTAAAGTCTCACACTGTCCTCAAAAGTCACACAGGTTCATTCCTATCATGGCACACCTGTTCAATTGTTCATTCTGAAGTTGTTGCATCCGTTCTTGCCAGACTAACCTCTTAGATAATGGTAAAATATTTTCAGGCCATACACACACTCTCTTCACACACACTATGATAAATATGCCAGCAACCATCACTCACACAATACTTACCATTTAATTATCAAGTAAAGCAATCAAATATGCACATCCACAGAAACCAACTCGCAGTATTGAATGACCCTGACATCTTGGCAGGGACCATGCCTCAGACATTTGGAGTCCATTGGCACATGAAAGTGCTTGGGTATTGTCAGTTCACTGTCTTTATAGTTCAGAAAGTTCTTTGGCTATTCCCATTTGCAAATGTCAGTAATATGCACCACTGCCACCACATGCTCCAAAGAGTTCCACTCAGTGCATGAGGTCCATGTGTCTACACACATTAAATGTTACTGAGTTTTTGCACGATAGAGTGTTTGAATCATTACTGTCTAGAGTTTAGGGCAACCACCATTAAATATAGTTTCTGAAGGGTTCATTGTTCAAAGCAACCACCATTCCTGCATTAAGAGACTATTATAATGTTCAGAGTTCAATGTGCAATCATAACACATGTTATTCCAACATTTCCTGATGGTAAAGTTCACAGGGAAGTCATTGCTAGGTCACTCATCATGAAGGTAACACTAGAGATCCTATCATCATCTCAGAAATGATCCATTTTGGAATTAGAGGAAATCTATGCAATCGATGATGTATAGTTCATTAAACACACCAGGCACTGGATTTAGATGTTTCTTATAGTGATCTGGGTTTAAATTGTTTATATTTGCATAGCAGATCCTCGTAGTTTTAGGCACATATAGAGTTCAATGAAAGTCTCAGCCTGATATGGTCCTTGGTGCCAATCACTATACTTACCATTTTGATAAAGTCTCACAGATTATTCCACGTAGGGCATAGTTTGTGACTGGAACATGAGAGCAGATGCCAGCTTCTTGTTGCCATTGGGTCTGGCATTCATGACATTGTTCACCATCATCAAGATGGTTGGCACATCTCTGCCTCCTTAGTCAATTACCTATTTAGCTGTCAATCCATATTTTCTCCTCGGATGTGCTGCAAGAAACTGGTTAGTTTGTGCCATGGCTAACATAAATGAATAGACAATCAACAACTATATTTTTGATAAAAATTCAAAATTAGATATTTGTAAAATGTTATGTAATACTGTAGGATGGCAACATCTATAAGAGGTGTTTTGAGTGGAGGGGGGGGGGGGTGATTGGCAATATATCCTGAAATAAAATGTTTGTTAAAATAACAACAACGACTTTAAACAGCTGTCGAATATGTTTACTAATTGTTTGTAGACATTTGGCAATAGCTCAAAGTTACAGAAAACCTGCAAGGTAAAATATTTTAAAATTATGACAAACACTTTTATGGGGAAACTTTATCAGAGGCAACACACGCCAATGAGGAATGTTTATTCATACCTTTACTATGACCTTGTAACAAATTTTTTCAATGTTCATTTTCCCTTGAAACATTTCCTGAATAGAATTTCAAGATCTAGAAGAATAAAGAATTTCTAACAACACAAAACTATATATGTATAGTAAATAGGTTACAATGGCACTATGCCAGTGAACAAGCAAGCAATGAGTTATATGAGATTGGTAGGGCCACCATTGGTGCAATGTGGAACTACTGTTGTTGAATATTTTCCTTTATCATGTCTTGGTCAATATAGCACAAATATTGTATTTGTAATAACCATTTCTAAGGATAATTCTGTAAAGTAAAGTTGATTCACAATGATTTAAGAACCTTTCTTTATTACAGAGGATTTCTTTATGTTGAACTTGTTTCATCTCGCCATCCTGTCAACCGTCTGCTGATTATTCTGCTTTATCTAAGCCTTCTTTGTTGAATGTATTTTCTGTTGTCTAAATCCTCTTAGTCTTCTTTCTTCTAAATCTTCTTTCTTCATTCTTCTAAGTTTTCTTTCTTCTTAGTCTTCTCTCTTCTAGATCTTCTTTCCTATGCTACTTCCATCTTCTAAGTCTTTTAAATATTCTTTCTTCACAATCTTCCTTCTAATTCTTGTTTCTTCTCAATGTTCTTTCTTCTAAATCTTCTGTCTCCTCAATCTTCTTTCTCCTGATTCTTCTTTCTCCTGATTCTTCTTTCTTCTACCTCTTCTTTCATCTAACTCTTCTTTCTTCTCAGGCTTCTGTCTACTTAATCTTCTTTCTTCTAAGTCTTCTCAATTTTCTTTCTTCTATATCTTCTTTCTTCTCAATCTTCTTTCTTCTAATTCTTCATTCTTCTCAATCTTCATTCTTCTCAATCTTCTTTCTTCTTAATCTTCTAGATCTTCTTTCTTCTGAGTCTTCTTTCCTCTCAATCTCTGGCTTCTAGATCTTGTTTCTTCTGATTCTTCTTTCTTCTAAATGTTCTAAATCTTCTTTCTTCTAATTCTTCCTTCTTCTAAATCTTCTCAATCTTCTTTCTTCTCAATCTTCTTTCTTCTACATCTTCTTTCTTCTCCATCTTCTCTTTTTCTTCTAAATTTTCTTTCTTCTGATTCTTCTTTCTTCTGACTCTTCTTTCTTCTAAATCTTTTTTCTTCTAAATCTTCTTTCTTCTGAGGCTTCTGTCTTCTGATTCTTCTTTCTTCTAAATCTTCTTTCTTCTAGGGCATCTGTCTTCTTAATCTTCTTTCTTCTAAGTCTTTTCAATTTTCTTTCTTCTACTTCTTTCTTCTTCTCGATCTTCTTAATCTTCTCAATCTTCTTTCTTCTCAATCTTCTTTCTTCTGATTCTTCTTTCGTCTTAATCTTCTTTCTTCAACATCTTCTTTCTTCTACATCCTCTCTTTTTCTTCTAAATTTTCTTTCTTCTGATTCTTCTTTCTTCTGACTCTTCTTTCTTCTCAATCTTCTGTCTTCTTAATCTTCTTTCTTCTAAGACTTTTCAATTTTCTTTCTTCTACTTCTTCTTTCTTCTCGATCATCTTTCTTCTAAATCTTCATTCTTCTCAATCTTCTTTCTTCTCAATTTTCTTTCTTCTGATTCTTCTTTCTTCTTAATGTTCTAAATCTTCTTTCTTCTACATCTTCTAAATCTTCTTAATCTTCTTTCTTCTACATCTTCTTTCTTCTCCATCTTCTCTTTTTCTTCTAAATTTTCTTTCTTCTGATTCTTCTTTCTTCTGACTCTTCTTTCTTCTTAATCTTTTTTCTTCTAAATCTTCTTTCTTCTGAGGCTTCTGTCTTCTGATTCTTCTTTCTTCTAAGTCTTGTTTCTTCTAAGGCGTCTGTCTTCTTAATCTTCTTTCTTCTAACTCTTTTCAATTTTCTTTCTTCTACTTCTTTTTTCTTCTCGATCTTCTTAATCTTCTCAATCTTCTTTCTTCTCAACCTTCTTTCTTCTGATTATTCTTTCGTCTTAATCTTCTTTTTTCCACATCTTCTTTCTTCTACATCCTCTCTTTTTCTTCTAAATTTTCTTTCTTCTGATTCTTCTTTCTTCTGACTCTTCTTTCTTCTCAATCTTCTGTCTTCTTAATCTTCTTTCTTCTAAGACTTTTTAATTTTCTTTCTTCTACTTCTTCTTTTTTCTCGATCTTCTTTCTTCTAAATCCTCATTCTTCTCAATCTTCTTTCTTCTGATTTTTCTTTTGTCTTAATCTTCTTTCTTCCACATCTTCTTTCTTCTACATCCTCTCTTTTTCTTCTAAATTTTCTTTCTTCTGATTCTTCTTTCTTCTGACTCTTCTTTCTTCTCAATCTTCTTTCTTCTCAATCGTCTTTCTTCTCAATTTTCTTTCTTCTGAATGTTCTAAATCTTCTTTCTTCTACATCTTCTGATTCTTCTTTCTTCTACATCTTCTTTCTTCTCAATTTTCTTTCTTCTAAATCTTCCTTCTTCTCAATCTCCTTTCTTCTCGATCGACTTTGTTCTCATTCTTCTTTCTTCTCAATCTTCTTTCTTCTCAATTTTCTTTCTTCTACATCTTCTTTCTTCTGAGTCTTCTTTCTTCTTAATCTTCTAGATCTTTTTTCTTCTTAGTCTTCCTTCATCTCAATCACTGGCTTAAAGATCTTTCTTCTGATTCTTCTTTCTTCTAAATCTTCTAAGTTTTCTTTCTTCTGATTCTTCTTTCTTCTGATTCTTCTTTCTTCTACATCTTCTTTCTTCTACATCTTCTTTCTTCTGACTCTTCTTTCTTCTCAATCTTCTTTCTTCTAAATCTTTTTTCTTCTGATTCTTCTTTCTTCTAAATTCTCTTCCTTCTAAATCTTCTTTCTTCTGATTCTTCTTTCTTCTCAATCTTCTTTCTTCTCAATCTTCCTTCTTCTCAATCTTCTTTCTTCTCGACCTTCTTTCTTCTGATTCTTCTGTCTTCTTAATCTTCTAAATCTGCTTTCTTCTACAAATTCTTTCTTCTGATTCTTTTGGTTTCTAAATCCTCTTTCTTCAGATTTTTCATTCTTGTAAATCTTCTTGCTTCTCAATCATCTTTCTTCTGATTCTTCTTTCTTCTAAATCTTCCTCTTTCTAAATCTTCTTTCTTCTGATTCTTCTTTCTTCTCAATGTTCTTTCTTCTCAATGTGCCTTATTCTCATTCTTCTTTCTTCTAAATCTTCTTTCTTCTGATTTTTCTTTCTTCTCAATCTTCTTTCTTCAACATCTTCTTTCTTCCGAGTCTTCTTTCTTCTTAATCTTCTAGATCTTTTTTCTTCTAAGTCTTTCTTCATCTCAATCTCTGGCTTATAGATCCTCTTTCTTCTGATTCTTTTTTCTTCTCAATCTTCTTTTTTCTTATTATTCTTTCTTCTAAATCTTCTAAATCTTTTTTCTTCTGATTCTTCTTTCTTCTAAATCTTCTTTCTTCTGAGTCTTCTGTCTTCTCTATCTTCTTTCTTCTGATTCTTCTTTCTTCTAGATCTTCTTTCTTCTTTCTTCTGATTTTTCTTTCCTCTCAATTTTCTTTCTTCTTTCTTTTCATTCATCTCAATCTTCTTTCTTCTTACTATTCTAGATCTTCTTTCTTCTGATTCTTCTTTCTTCTATATCTTCTGACTCTTCTCTCTTCTGAGTCTTTTTTCTCCTCAATCATCTTTCTTCTAATTCTTCTTTCTTCTAAATCTTCTGAATCTTCTTTCTTCTGATTTTTCTTTCCTCTCAATCTTCTTTCTTCTGCATCTTCTTTCTTCTCAATCTTCTTTCTTCTATTTCTTCTTTCTTCTAAATCTTCTTTTTTCTGATTCTTCTATTTTTAAATCTTCTTTCACATCTTCAGTCTTCTCAATCTTCTTTCTTCTTAATTTTTTTTGATCTTCTTTCTTCTAAGTCTTCTTTCTTCTCAATCACTGGCTTCTGCATCTTCATTCTTCTCCATCTTCTTTCTTCTTACTCTTCTAAGTCTTCTTTCTTCTGATTCTTCTTTCTTCTATATCTTCTGAGTCTTCTCTCTTCTGAGTTTTCTTTCTTCTCAATCTTCTTTCTTCTAATTCTTCTTTCTTTTAAATCTTCTTTCTTCGGCTCTTTCTTTCCTCTCAATCATCTTTCTTCTGCATCTTCATTCTTCTCAATCTTCTTTCTTCTAATTCTTCTTTATACTAAAACTTCTTTCTTCTACATCTTCTTTCTTCTGAGTCTTGTTTCTTCTCAATCTTCTTTCTTCTACATCTTCATTCTTCTCAATATTTTTTCTTCTTAATCTTCTAGATCTTCTTTCTTCTGAGTCTTCCTTCTTATCGATCTCTGGCTTCGAGATCTTCTTTCTTCTGACTCTTCTTTCTTCTCAGTCTTCTTCATCTTCATTCTTCTCAATCTTCATTCTTCTCAACTTTTCTTCTTCTTTCTTTTGAATCTTCTTTCTTCTAAATCTTCTGCATCTTCTTTCATCTGAGTCTTCTTTCTACTCAATCTTCTTTCCTGTAAATCTTCTTTCTTCTAAATCTTCTGTCTTCTAAGTCTTCACAACCTTCTTTCTTCTAAATCTGTTTTCTTCTGATTTTGCTTTCTTCACAATCTTCTTTCTTCCAATTCCTCTTTCTTCTGAATCTTCTTTCTTCCAATTCTTCGTTTTTCTAAATCTTCTCTCTCCTGAGTCTTCTTTCTTCTCAATTTTTTTTCTTCTTAATCTTCTTTCTTCTACATCTTCATTCTTCTCAATATTCTTTCTTCTTAATCTTCTAGATCTTCCCTTTCTTCTGAGTCTTTTTTCTTCTCAATCTCTGGCTTCTAGATCTTTTTTCTTCTGATTCTTCTTTCTTCTATCTTCTAAATCTTCTTTCTTCTAAATCGTCTTTCTCCTGTGTCTTCTTTCTTCTGATTCTTCTTTCTTCAAGATCTTCTTTCTTCTTTCTTCTGATTCTTCTTTCTTCTAAGTCCTCTTTCTTCTCGATCTCTCGCTTCTCAATCTTCTTTCTTCTAATTCTTCTTTCTTCTAAATCTTCTAAATCTTCTTTCTTCTGATTTTTCTTTCCTCTCAATTCTCTTTCTTCTTTCTTTTCATTCTTCTCAATCTTCTTTCTTCTTACTCTTCTAGATCTTCTTTCTTCTGATTTTTCTTTCATCTCAATCTTCTTTCTTCTGCATCTTCATTCTTCTCAATCTTCTTTCTTCTTATTCATCTCTTTTTTAATTCTTCTTTCTTCTAATTCTTCTTTCCTCAAAATCTTCTTTCTTCTATTTCCTCTTTCTTCTAAATCTTCTTTTTTCTGATTCTTCTAAATCTTTTTTCACATCTTCATTCTTCTCAATCTTCTTTCTTCTTAATCTTTTTTTATCTTCTTTCTTCTAAGTCTTCTTTCTTCTCAATCACTGGCTTCTGCATCTTCATTCTTCTCCATCTTCTTTCCTCTACTCTTCTAAGTCTTCTTTCTTCTGATTCTTCTTTCTTGTATATCTTCTGAGTCTTCTCTCTTCTGAGTCTGCTTTCTTCTCAATCTTCTTTCATCTAATTCTTCTTTCTTCTAAATCTTCTTTCTTCTGATCTTTCTTTCCTCTCAATCTTCTTTCTTCTGCATCTTCATTCTTCTCAATCTTCTTTCTTCTGATTCCTCTTTATTCTAAAACTTCTTTCTTCTACATCTTCTTTCTTCTGAGTCTTCTTTCATCTAAATCTCCTTTCTTCTGTTTCTTCTTTCTTCTCAATCTTCTTTCTTCTACATCTTCATTCTTCTCAATATTTTTTCTTTTTAATCTTCTACATCTTCTTTCATCTGAGTCTTCTTTCTTCTCAATCTCCTTTCCTCTAAATCTTCTTTCTTCTTAATCTTCTGTCTTCTGAGTCTTCACAACCTTCTTTATTCTGACTCATTTTTCTTCTAGATATTTTTTCTTCTGATTTTTCTTTCTTCTCAATCTTCTTTCTTCTAAATCTTCTCTCTCCTGTGTCTTCTTTCTTCTCAATCTTCTTTCTTCTAAATCTTCTTTCTTCTGATTCTTCTTTCTTCTCAATCTTCTTTCTTCTAAATCTTCTTTCTTCAGATTCCTCTTTCTTCTAAATCTTCTCTCTTCTGGGTCTTCTTTCTTCTCAATCTTTTTTCTTCTAATTCTTCTTCATTCTAAATCTTCTTTCTTCTTCATTTTCTTTCTTCTGAGTCTTTATTCTCATTCTTCTTTCTTCTATTTCTTCTCAGTTTCATGGCTTCTTAGTTCTCTCTTCTGGTTCTTCTTTCTTCTAAGTCTTCTTTCTTCTCCATATTCTTTCCTTCTTTCTGCTACATCTTCTTTCTTCTAATCATTCTTCTCAATCTTCATTTTTCTGATTCTTCTTTCTTCTTGATCTTCTAACTCTTCTGTCTTCTACATCTTCTTTCTTCTCAGTCTTCTGGCTTCTTCTTATCTTCTATCTTCTAAGTCTTCACAATCTTTTTTCTAAGTTTTCTTTCTTCTAAATCTTCTTTCTTCTGATTCTTCCTTTTCCTTTTTCTTTTTTCATTGTATATCAGCATGTTCTTTCTTCTGAATCTTTTTTCTTCTAAGTCTTCTGTTTTTTGTCTTCTATGTATTTTTTCCTCTTCCTCCTATATCCTTGTTTTCTGAATTCTTAATAATCTGTCTTCTAAATTTTCTTTCTTCTGATTTCCATGTCCTCCCTCTTCTAAATCTTTTTATATCTTCATCTTCTGTCATCTAGATCTTCTGTCTCCTTCATACTTTTTTGTCTCCTAACATGATCTTGAAAAAATATATATATATTTTTTTAGGGCTCTGTCCTATCATTACAATTTCTTTCCTCTTCAAAAGAATATCCTTTGTCATACTGATATCATACTCACCTTTTACATACCTACCTTTCTCAAAGAGCAAGGAATACAAAACTGCTTATTTGAAGTCCAGCAAATCAGGCTGAAACTGATTATTAAGGGAAGGGGGAGGGTCTTAGTGTAATATGTTGCCATGCTACAATTACTATTATTAATGCTAAATTTGTATCTATAAAATTCTTTTAAAAAAGAGAAATGTATTTAAGTAAACAATCCTGAAAAGTAAGATAATATTCATTCCTGGCCATGGCACAAACAAATCAGTTCTACTCACCAAACGTGCAGCACATGGAAGGTGTTCCTCATCTTCATCACTCAATTTTGGGCTGTTTCTCACCAGCTACTACCAGATAGGTAGATTTAAAGTTCAACTGCTGAATAGCAATGGTTCTGGTGTCCTCTTTCTCCTGCCACTCTGCTCATCATCATGAGTCCATTATACTTTATATCAGAATCCTGGTGATGACTGACGACTATGGTGGAGGTGGTTGGTTGCAAATATCAGGTGGGCTATTATGAACTCTATTCACTGCTACATGTGGTGGTGGGTTATATGGGAATGGGGCAATCACTAAAGCTGACATTTGAAGAAACCCTCTGAAAATTAAACCTATCATTCTTCTTCTGACTTTTATCAATCACTCATTTTTATACCTCGTAGTATGTCCACTCCTCTCTCTGATCATCATCATACATTCGACACTTGGTATTCATACCTCAGTAAAGCACTCACACACTCACAAGAAATAACCAGGGACATGTTTAACTTCACCCAAATCTTCTCTCATTCTCTGCCCCATATAGTTTCCCTAATATTAATATTTAGCTCATCAACTCAGTTTTATAATCGTTAGGCACTTTGATGCCACTTGATCTGGCATGTTAGCTGTTCATTTGCCAACATGCAGCGGAATATAAGCTTGCTCATAAATGTCAGTATAGTTGGGGATTTTCTTGATGATCTGCAGGTTGCACTAGCATGGCGGGTCTCCATGAGTCAGTTTCATATCAACATGACCGTTGAGCTCCTGGTTGTCATGTTGACATGTCTACTACTGCTCTCATGGTTAGTTGTAGTTCCCATGCTAGTGGTGATGTAGTAGTTGGGCTGCCAGTGTAGATGGATGAATCATTGTGGGCATCCACACTGGCAGACTTGATGGAGGTTTTGTCCAGATGGCAGCAGAGTTTCTCATGCTGGCATCTGGAACGTTGAACCTGCATAAAGCAGCAGGTTGCTTGACGAGCTGGAGGCTGGGTCCCCAGAAGTGACCCCACCACAGACGAACTGCTGCACCGCTGATCAGAAGACAGGAACATCGTAGAGGAGCTAACATTGCCAGAACGCAGGACGAAGCACGGCCAATCGGGGTTTGGGAAGCACATAGATGATGACTAGTAATCATTCTCTTGATATCATTCTGACATGATGGTATAGTCAGCAACTACTACTGGCTTCCATAAACACATAGTCTCTTCTTCTAGCCTGGACATTATTGATCCCACTAACGGAATGTCTTTGATGTTAGGTACACCTCAAAAATGCAAGATGTACTTTGAGTAAAGTCTTGGTTAACAGCTTAGGCAGTTGATTGGATCAGTCCACTGGTCGAGCTGACTGCATTCTAGAGCTGTTATTTTGGCAAAATTTTGAAAAGCAGTCTCAGGCATGTAATCAGCATCTTCTTCAATTCTTCAATTCTTCTCTTGTTGACTTCTCATGTTAAGACTTCAGCACCGGTGATCAATGTTCATCTGATGTGCAACAGTCTGTGTATGTAGGCTCACACAATGAGCAATGAGTCTTATAGTATGAAGAGGCCATCAAGGTCTTCATACATCTTCACAGGAGGTAAATTACAGGAAGCACACTTATTTAATCTGGCAATGTTAGACTGGAGATGACGCTGCTGAGGAGGCGACGCTGGAACGTGGTGGGGGTCAAGTTGGGGACCAGAATCTGGAGGCGTTGGATGATACCACGGATGTGGTATGCTGCAGGCAGACTGGAGGCACGACGCGGGATAGTTACCAGCAACTGCCAGTATACTAGACTGGCTCTGCTGGCTGGAGCAGGCAGGCATCCACTGGGGTTAAGAGTTGATGAGCTTTGTAGGACCATAAGGCCTCAAGTCCAGCTGTTATCAAGCTGATGTGTACTGTACAGGCATCCAATGTGATGGTCACAGTACTAAGTGTCTAGCAACTGTTTTTCCAACCAATCCCAGGTCAATGGTCATAGTTTAATAATTGTTTAAATATTTTGGCCATTATCTATTGGTGGTAACAGTCAAATAAGCTGTTCATGGCCATTCTTAATTCAATGGTCATAATGTTCATTGTCAAATGAAATGTTTTCAGGCCATTATCAAACAATGGCTTGTGAGTTTGTAGTTTTCTCTGAAGAGTTCAGAAATATAATTTCAACCTAACCTGAAAAACAAGGCTAACTGAATGCCAAAATGGGTTGTTATAATTTGAGACTAGCTGCTGTATATTCTAATGATATAGATGTCCTCGGTTCTTGTTATGATTTGAGTGTCTGTTCTATGAGTGTCAATTGGTGTTGATCTAGTTAAGAGTTCAGTTAATTCATGGGTATAATTATAAGTCTCTCATATAGCATCATGGGCATTTCAAAAGTCTATTGGTTTTCCCCATATATATTCAAACTTCAAGCACACACTCACACAGAAGTGACCCGTATAGAGCTGCAAGGCAGCAAGCACACAGTGGGCAGAAGCAGAATAGCAAGTCCACTTCACAGGGAAGTCCATAGCATCAAGTGTCTCTAGTAGCACACACTGACTCTCATTATATAGCAACGTCCATTTTTCTCAAGAAGTCCATTTTGATTATGCTCAAGTCCTTTCTTATGCACTCAAACTTAGCTGCAACACACTTAATGCTGAAGCAAGCAAAAACAAAGAAAGCTGCCATCCATACATGTACGGCCAAATCATGGTAAAGGTTTCACAATGTGATGTAAACATCAACATCATTTCGCAATTTTGCGGAACACCAGCAGATGAGGGGCTCATTTTTGGAAATTTTGACTTTGTGTTTGTATGGATAGCCTTTTGCGGTCAAGCCAATCAATTGCATAATAAATCATATTTTGTATTTGTCGTTGGATTCATGAAGCTATTACTTACAGTGATGATGTTCCATTGTTTGGAACGGCATGGTGTGGTGATCTGAAAAGGAGAGAGAGAAATGCCATTAATATCAACGGATTCAAGTTTCAATAGTTTTAAACTTAAATTGATCAACTATCTAGAAAACTTACCCTTTTATTGATTTGATACTTTACCTGTAAACAATTGGAATTTTGACCCAAGAGGAATCTTAACCCTTTTTTGGTTAAAGAATTGTCATGGAATTGTCATTATTTATCATTCAACCACAAAGCAAAGAATAGGAACATCACAATAACATGTGCAAAACATCAAATCAAATTTTCAATGAACTGTTTTCTTTACAAACAATTCACCTGGAAACAAATACAAAGAAAAGCACATAACCTGAAAACATAATTATGAGCTTTGGTTTAGTTTATATCACTGGAAATGAAAAACTTGAAACAGAACAAAAGTAAATTTCTCCCAATAGAATACATTCATCCAAGCATAATAAAGCATTCATGTAATCGCCAAAGATTCTCATCTCCCGATAGGAAATTTGCAATATATCCCTAAGTCAAAATCACGAAGAGTTACTCACCATCGTGGTAGGAGACACAGCTGCTGTTGGTGGAGGCATTAGAGGATGAAGTCAGCTCACAACTGGAGACGGTTTTGGTGTGCTTCCTTTCTCCCCCCAGGAAGAAACCAACCAATCAAATCTCTTTTAGCTCGTCATGATGGATGATGTCCAGAAAGGGAACGCTTATGAGCCAATTCATCCTCCAGCCTAATAAGAATTAATTACAATACAATGTTAGCATGATAGGAATTTGATATTAACATCACAAAGTCCTTTCAAGTTAGCCTCTATACTTATAAAGCAAACATCTTATAGTTAGATTGAACAGTTATGTGCTGCAAAATCATAAAAATATGTCTAAGTAAAAGAATATGTATCTGAGTTCACATAAGTGGCTACTGATTGATGCTCTTAAATCTTCAGTTACAGAAACTACATGCAACTGGATTTTGTAACTATATACATATTTGAACAAGATGCATAGGCTATTCCATATTCAAAGGAGATAACACTTTTTACCCAGAGGAAAAGCCAATAATTAGAACTGACCAACGGAAATGTTTTAGAAATGGTTAGGAATCTTACCTCGTTTTAGTTGGTTTTGGAGCAGGTCTAGGTTTGTTGCCCTGATAATCAAAGAGCCAAGCCCTCCAGATCTCAAGCATGCCATTATATAACGTGTTGTTCACAAAGAGAATGTCATCCTTCTTGAGTGACAATTCACCTTCATTCGTTGCATCGTGGTCGGACAATGCTCGCACGTAAATGGCATCTCTGGGCTTATCATGGAGTGCATTGTATTCTGTGCAAAGAAAATAAGAACTTCTGAAACTGGGAAAACTTGCCTTAATAGCATAGCAAATGAAAACATGTGTTTGTTTCAATACTAATTGTCTGAAAAGAAGATATTGTCTCATGAAAATCTGTAATTTTTGTCTTTTTCAAAACAAAGCATTAAGTTTCTGAAATAGAAATGAAGTTTTAAAGAAGACATAAATAACAAGTATCATATATGTCTTATGAAATTTTTTTTTCTGTTCCAACAGAAAATGAATTCCCTGAAATTATTAGAAATAAAAGTAATGGTTAGTAGTTCATAATGTATATTAATGGTGTAGCTTGGTGCTTACTAGCTATGTTGTACTGGGCTTGGATGGTGAAATAGTCAATCACTTTGACACTTCAATTTCGATCTGCTCATTGGTAACTGCTCTGAAGTTGGTACATCGTACTTGAGTATTGAACCATGGAGCACAGTTGCATTATTGATGGCAGGCTGTCCATGTAGATCCTGAGATGAGGGGAGTGCTGCTGAAGAGGGTCCTGGGGTGCGGTCTGGTTGAGGAATGTAGTATGTAGTTTCCATCAAGAGGGACAGCTTTGGAGCTGAAAGATATAAAAAATGGGACATCCATTAACATACTATTCAGTGTTGGGACTAGATGAGATCGAATAAGAATGTAAATTCAATGGCCTTTAAGTCTTCAGGGCCGAGCATCAACTATAGTTGATGCCATGGGGGGGCCGAGCATCGACTATAGTTGATGCCATGGGGGACCGAGCATCGACTATAGTCATCATAACTCAATGGGATTTAGTATAGGCTCGGCCTCTAGGGAAGATGTTTGGAAAACATCTCGCCCCCACCACCAGTAATAACTATTTTGGTCGGCCTTAAAGGGTTAAATTTACTTAGATTACAAAATTGGTAGTTTATACACAACCTAATTCTGCTCTTGTAAAATTGTTTCAATGAATTGCGACATTCATATCTGTATCAATGGAGTTACCAAGGAGGAAAGGGACAGATGCAAAGATACAACAACTATACGAAGGGTAAATATTGAGTGTCCCAAGTTCCTAGAGTATTGTATGACAGTATGTAATGGTATCAGAAGAACAATTAATATGTATATAGAATCACATATCTACAGTGTTCACAAACCAAATCAAGTCTTAAAGATATAAAGTAAAGATGACTAATAGAGATTGGCCAGTTATCACTATGAGGCACCTGTATTCCAACCCCCACTTCCCCTCCCTCCACACCTATATATATATTCCATGCTGCATCTGAGACTAATTAGGACAGTGAATTATCCCATATGCACAGATCAACTTTTAAGTTCATATAGATGAAACTGAAATCATCTCAAACCTAGTTGCACACATGCAGTCATATCCTTGCCTTGTGGGCCTACATTTCCCCCAAGTATTAAGACTCAAAAGAGCATAACGCTATATTAAGTTTTATAACATTATTTTGACGCTAAAAAAGTTTATTTGTTAGCTGAGTATTACCAGTGTGGCCACACCAAAATGTTACACTCCATTGAATATGTCACATTATACCTGGTTGCGAATAGAAGAACATCAAACTACAATATGGTAGCATTATGAGGTGTGTATTCCCATTAGTGAATGTCTATCGAGCTAATGCATGAGGTCCACTAGTTTTATAATAATTTCATAGAATATTCAATAAAATTCCCAAACCAAACCTTACTTAAGGGTGCTGTTTCTCCACATAATGCAGAGGGTCTGTATGACAGAAAATGAGTCTGTATGATATAAATGTGTATTAAACTCTATATACATTTATATCATATGGACCCTTTTTTTTCTGTCATACAGGCCCTCTGTTTCATGTGGAGAAACAGCACCCTGGGGAACTTATGGTCAGATTCAGCTACCATAGGCCTAGTAGCATAAGTATGTTGCAAGCGGTTGCATGTATTGGAGCTAATCTACGTAGGCATAGCCATTGGTGGAAAAAATACTTGAGGTTATAGCATTCTAAACAATTCCCCCACGAAATAACTTCCTCCCACCCATACTGTCATCCTACAAATATTGTCTTCATATGTCAGGTGCCAGCACGAGCCAAGCAAGGTTTATGTGAAAAGACAGGTCATTACAGTAGTATTGCAAGTCCTAACCCCCAAGTAACAATGGTTGCATATGTAAATCAATCACTTTACCGTAAGTGTATATATATATATATCGTAGATGGTCAAGGCATGGTTTATCATTAATTAATAATGTAAAGGAATACCTGGAATTTAGACAAGATCTCGGGTTGCTGTCTGTACTTGTATATTGAAAACCACTAATACATTTATAAACTCAAAATATAGTCAATGAGGATAGCTTGAGCAATTTCTACAAATCCTAAGAGATGTCATAAGCTGTTTACAGTAGCTTAAACTTTAAATAAAATGTCCTTCCAATTAGGTTTTGAATATACCTATCTATCCATTGAGAACTAATAGACACTTTAAAAACTAGCAGCAAACACGATTATATAGCGAATAGCCAGCTTGATGAAATCAGCAGCCAAGTAATCCCAGAAGCAGCTCATAGCTAGACTTGCACATGTCTGCAGTAAATTTGGTTTATCTAGATTAACAAATAAGGTTAGATTTCATGTATACCCACCATGTCCCCTTCACTTTCTGACCCCTTGATAGCTAGTAATCTGAAGTGTGTGATGCACATGACTTTGTGAGTGACCAGGAAACATCCAGGCAAAGACTACAGTTTCACCACCATACCATGATGAGGTCACAGTGTGGAGTGAAACAGGAGAGGCATTTAGGGACAGCCGCCTAAACAGAATCATCAATCCATGATTTAATGGCACTGCCCAATGTAAGATTCAAGAGGACACATGAACGTAGCAAATAGCAGTGATTAATATCACAGCCAAATGAGCTACATGGGATAGATAGAGTTCAACTAGCTAAGCATACTACCATAATGGCTCGAACTTCTTCCTTCTCAAATCATTGAACATATTCTTCTTCTGGATCCTCTCCCCCTCCTAAATCTTTTACACCTTCTTTCTACTGATTTTCTTTCTTCTAAGTTTCTCCTAAATCTAAGGGTTCTTTCTTCTACATTATTTTATATTCTCTTTCTTCTAGATGGTATTTCTTCCACATCTTCTTTCTTCATTGTCTTCTTTCCATTTTCTTCTGCCATATAAATCTTCTTCTGTCTTATTTCATTGATTCTTCTTTCTTCTAAGTTTGCATTCTTCTTTCTCCTTAGTCTTCTTTCCTCAAGTCTTCTTTTTTCTGATTTCTCTTACTTCTGTGCCTTCTGTCTTCTTAGTCTTGTTTCTTCTTTATCTTCTTACTTGATTCTTCTCTATCTTCTTTTTTTCTATATTTTCTTTCTTCTAGGCCTTCTTTCTCCCTTCTTCTGATTCTTCTCTCTTTTAAGTCTTCTTTCTTCTAATTCTGATTCCCCTTACTTCTATGTCCTCTGCCTTCTAGTCCTGTTTCTTCTCTATCTTCTTACTTCTTTCTTTTATATCTTCCTTCTTCTAAATCCTCTTTCTTATATGGTTATATGTCTTTTTCCTTCTCAATCTTCTTTCCGCTAGGTCTCCTTTCTTCTACTTCTAAATTTTCATTCTTCTGCCTGTTCCTTATTTCATGTGTTCCCTTTTCTAACTCTATTTTCTATGTGATTCTTCATTGTTCTATGTTGTCTGTTATATATCTTTTTTTGCTTGAATTGTCTTTCTTCTCAGTCTTCTTCCTTAACTTCTATATATTCCTTCTTAAATGTTCTTCTATTTCTTATTTCTTCTAGGTCCTGTCTTATCCGGATCCCTTAACATCTAAATATACATTCTCTTGAATCTTCATTCTTATATGTCTTCTGTGACCTACTGCTAATGCCCTCATTCTGCTATATCCTCTTTCCTCTAAGTATTCTTTATTCTGTCTTCTTTAATCTGATCTCTCAATATACTCTGAATTCTCCCGGATCATCTAATAAGACACAGATGATCACTCCACTGCATGCTCATCCCTTAACATACATATCACTCCCCGTGCTTATCCACCCCCTGCCATCTACTAAGACTGGACCTAGTGCTCAAGACTGCAGAACCAATGATCAAAGTTAAAACAAAGTACCATAGGCCACTAGTGCCTCAGTTGCTTGAGTAACCAACCCAGACAGCATATCTGTCTCAATTACCTTTTACATGGTAAATACAACGGTCAATATGCTCAAGTACCAAAATCACCATATTCCAGCTGTATTCCATGGTCTGTCACATGGCTATACAATTATTTTTACATGTAATAAATGCAAAGGCCAACTCAGCAGTTCTTCATTCTTCCTGGCCCATATCCAACAAGGTCATAGACAAAGTGTGATACGACCCAGTCCCAGCCCATTGAGAATGATGTACTGTTATGAACCTCTGTCTGTGTATTGTAACGAGCAACCAGAGTAGCCACATAACTGTAAGTGAGCTACTGAGTTAGAAGAATAACGAGTATGACACAAATCCCGAACACAATGCCCACCTGCCCAGACACCTGTCCAAATCAGAGGATGCAGCCCTTACCAGAGACATGTTATGTTACTTTTATCATCTAAAACCGTCAGTATCTCTTCATCCAAAACTCATCCAAAATCTCCATCTAGAGACCCAGTAGTTTCATGCATAGATGACCTTGGAAACACTTTAGCTATCATACATCAGTCTATACACAAGAGTCCCTACTCATATTGCAAATCACAGCATCATGCCAGGAATTATTTGTTGTTATAACAGTCACATTATATGTATTAAGTTCAAACACAAATATATCACCCAAATCTACCTCACCAGATGGCAACATGAATCATACTCTCAATGGACTGCCACCCAGATTCCCTTCTCAATGTAACAGATTCGACCATGGCATACTCTCCCACACCTTACCTGCACTATCACTCTTATTTACCTTTACTGTATCATATCTTGCCCATAGCAGTTGATCCCAATGTAATAATTTATGTCCGCTCACTATCCCCAATGCAATCTTATCCATCCTACAATAGTTGTACACTGATCCCTGACAGGCTTTTAATTAATTCCCTTCACTTAGCACAGAGCAGTGCTTGAGGAATTTCACCATTTTCAAAAATGTTAAAATTGCAAAGAGTGAGATTTATTGGTAAGGTGCATGGGGAGTAACTGCCTATCCCTGATCCTGCTGGACTCTCCCTCTCTATCCCCCTCCCCTGCTTATTCCCACACCTGTCTCTATGTGTGTCTCCCTTGGGGTATACCCTCTGCCCTGTGCAGAGGTCTACCCTACCCCTGTCTACCACTGGCCTATCCCACTGCACATCACTTACCCTGCCTTCTCACTTTCCGACTCTGAACCTGTATTTTCTGATAGCCCATACCATCAGTTAAGGACAACATGATCAGTGGAAACAAACTTACTGTTTGTGCTATTAATATAAGACATCTATGTTTGTTGTATATGTCTCTTCTACCCCTGAATCATGCATAATTCACCTTAATCACCATTACATGTTCAGAACAATTAACACAAGTACCATGGATATAAAGATGCCTATATAGAGATATGTTGTTGTAATTAGTACCCCTAGTGGGATTATCTGTTGGCTACAGCACAACCTTGTAACTGAAGTGTTTGAGACACTTAGATGCAACCTTACAATATAACTGTAGTGCCCCAAAAGGATATAGATATCTTGATGTAAATGTAACAACTCAACATAAGAATATTTCGTGAATGTTTTAACTTCATTATATACCACATAATCTCTGTGGGCACAAGATGTAGTTCAATGTTGAATCAAATCAAATCAACATCAAATCATCATTGAACCAATATTGAATCAACAATGACAACCATTTGTCAATGTTAATTCAATGTTCTGTGCCCACTGGGATGTGGCATAATCTCAGGTCCTCCAAAATATTACCTTCAGTAACTAAAAAGGAAAGTTCTATCATCAACATTGATTTAAGCTACTCTACCTACTGGTATCCCTCCCCATCTACTCCTCAGTCCTAATCCTTTATCGTTTTGGCTGGGGCCATCTAATAGTTTCAACCAATCACCTAATGGTTCATGACACACAAGGGTCCTTGGGCCACCCCTTCCCCCAACTACTCAGCCCAAATCCCATCCATATGTGCTGTGAATATCCAATCCACCTAACCCAGCCTATTGTTTAGGGTCTCCTTAGGTCTATCTGACACTACTGTGGTCTATCTGACACTAAAGACTGTTACCTAGCTTTTGCCTGTTGCCCTTTCTCTTCTATCTAATAACATTTAAGGCACTAACTCTACATGTCAACCCATGGTACACTAAGTAACAACCTAGCATTATTCTGTGGCAGTGTCAAGTCTTGGATAATTTGGTTAATGAATTGGGATATATTTGCTAGTTTTATTTCTGTATCAAATAATTGGCCAGAGATCAAACCCACACTATCTGACATCCATTTCCTCTGATGTACCTGCAACAATGATGACCTGAAGACCAACTGATTGCATGAGCCAATGTTAGATATGCTACAAGGAATCTATGTGATCTTTGTGTTAGAATACAGTTTGGCACTAGATAATAGAGACAATCAAGGCCAAGCTTCACTGCAGAGAATGTGCTTCTGCTTGTAAATATAATCAACTTGAACAGCCCACAAGCTACCCAGCTAACAAAAAAACGTCATATCACGTCAAAATAACGTTATGAGATTTTACATAACGTTATGTCATACTAAAGAGCCTTAGAAAAACGTTGACATATAACGTTATATAACGTTATAAAATGGTGTATAACGTTATTTGTTTACTGGGTAGGAACCATTTTGTAAAGAAAATAACATAAGAACTGTGCCAGAAACCTTACCAACAAACACAGATCAGAGTTCTAGAGCTGTTGCAGCTCAGGAACAATGGAAACTTTGTAAGGCTGTCGTCTAAAACTCATACTTTCATATACTAATAATGCTGTGTATCTATGCTGCAGTTATCATAGCAATCTCCTCACTGCATTCCTACTGCTTTGACTATAACACTGCCTCTACATTTACCCTATCAAAACTACTGACAAATCTACAATGTATAGCAATGCATTTAACTTTAGTTATTGTCAGATCAATTTTTAATGAGACAGTATTTTGATTGAAAAGAACAGAATTGTAATAACTTTATAATTACTCTTCCACAAACCTTATCCCTCCACTGCTAAATAAGATCCTCAATAAGATGCTATGTTATATGTGAAGCTATGTAGTGCCTACCTATGTGCCTTGAAAATAGTGTATATGTATAATGTGGAAATCATCAATGTGACTCAGTAAATATAGCTAAAACACGCAAAAAAGCCCCCTAAGAATTGTTCGGACAAGTGCCACTATGAAGCAACTACATGTATCTTAGAAATGCTTGAACCATTAAACTGTAAAGGCTCTTTCTACCTCAACAGACTCTCAGACTCACACTACCTCCTCCTGCACCCAATGACCCTACAGACTGGGGCGGCGCCTAGTGTCTGATAATGGAAGCTCTGTTAATGTCAATGCTGATTCCCCACACTAGGTGGCAGCACTGGCAACCAGACAACCACCGCATGAGCAGCAGAGACACAGCTGCTGCTGAACAGCTACGTGGGTGTATCCCAAATATGGAGGCCTGACCAACAAAGATACCAAATAAGGGAGAGCTGACAAATAAGGGAGGATGACAAATATGGAGTGTTGACGTAGGCAACCTCCATATTTGTACATCAGACGTCATGGAAAGTTACAGGACAGTACTCTTCCTCTCTCCATTTCCGACTAAATCTGTACCCATTACTTTGCAGTGGGACTGATTTAGTCAACAGGAATTCTAAAAATATTCCCTGTAAAGTAATTTCTGTTGAGGATATTTACAGCTGCTAATTACTGGAGTAATGGAGGATGGTAACGGATGAAAGTAAAGTAAGGTGAATTACCTGTAGCTGGTGCTGACAGACTGTAGAGGCACTGAGGGATGTTGGTGAAGCGCGCTGCTCACTTTCCATGTCTTCTGATTGGCACTGGGCGTTTGAGGCATGTTGTTTGCCCAATGATGGACCCTCATCAGATGTTTCTTACCCTATGTATTCTGTTCAAAACAAATTAGTATGATTAGAATCGGCTAAAATCTGCTTGATTTTAAAATCTAACAACATATATGCCATAGTGTTAGAGATGGGTTGGGGTTGATTTACTATCCATAAAGATGTAATTTGTAAAGCATTACAATTTCCAATGCCATATAAATGGTCAATATGTTGATTCATGAAATGATTTCACCCCCTCCCTTACTTGACCATATAAGCTCTGAGGGGCAAGTGGATCTAAAACACAGATTAGATCTATACATTATGACCATAAATTTGTGAATGGAAAATAAAGATTTCTGCTCTGAATTGACTCCTAACCCATCTGTAACCAATTATTCATGCTCAAGACAGTATAGATGGACATGACAATATTAATTTCATGAGACAATATCTGTGAAGCTTCTTCAGTTCAGGATAAATGATGCATTCTTATATATTTCTAATGCGACTGAACATAAATGTTTTGGTTGTTATATTATCAAAATGTTATTGTCTCATGAACACACAAGCAGTTTGCATAAAATGTGTCTACATCACCCATACTCTTCTAGTTTCTACACATCTTCATATTTCTGTCTTCTCCAATTCTTCATTCTATATTTTTCATAATCTTCTTCATATTGGTGTCTTCATCCTTGTATATTTTCATTTTTCAATCTTCACACATTTTCAATTTTCATTCTTCACACCTAGAAGAAATCATTTTTCATTCTCCTCACCTAAAAGAAATACACCACTGAGAATGAAATAAGAGAATTATAAGCGTAACATGTTGTCTGAGCAATGGCATCATAATAAAAGTCAATATGAATCCTATTAAGGACTTGATACTTTCAAAGCTTCTGCATCCATTTTCTTTTCCTCATTCTTTAATGCATGTAAAACCAATACAAAGGTAATTCTTCCAGTGTCTAAAATATGGTCAATTGGGATATCCCAATCACCCTTTGCCTACTATTCCTTTCTCTAAACCTCATCTAAATTCTTCTGTTATCTTCACTTATTGAATATATTTTTAACCCTTTCTTCATTTATGTTTGCTAGTTTTTAGCTTCTTTCTTCTTGTCTTAACTGTTCTTCTAACTTCTTTCTTCTAACTTCTCTGTTCTTGCCATCACCCCTCTTCTAACTTCTCTCTTCTTGTCTCTACCCTTCTTCTAACTTCTTTCTTCTAACTTCTTTCTTCTAATTTCTTTCTTCTGACTTCTTTCTTCTAACTTCTTTCTTCTTGTCTTCAGCCTTCTTCCAACTTCTTTCTTCTAACTTCTTTCTTCTTGTCTTCATCTTTCTTCTTACTTCTTTCTCCTAACTTCTTTCATCTTTCTTCTCACTTCTTTCTTCTTGTCTTCACTGTTCTTCTTACATCTTTCTTCCAACTTCTTTTCTTCACTGTTCTTCTAACTTCTTTCTTCTAGCTCCTTTCTTCCAACTTCTCTCCTCTTATCTCCACCCTTCTTCTAGCATCTTTCCTCTCACTTCTTTCTTTTTGTCTTCACAATTCTTCTAACTTCTTTCATCAAACTTCCTTCTTCTAACTTCTTTCTTCTAACTTCTTTCTTCTTGTCTTCAGCCTTCTTCTAACTTCATTCTTCTTTTCTTTACTGTTCATCTAACTTCTTTCTTCTAACTTCTTTTTTCTAATTTTTTCTTCTTGCCTTCATCGGTCTTCCAACTTCTTTCTCCGAACTTCTTTCTTCCTTTCTTCATTGTTCTTCTTACATCTTTCTTCTAACTTCTTTCTTCTTGTTTTCCATGTTCTTCTTACATCTTTCTTCTAACTTCTTTTGTTCACTGTTCTTCTGACTTCTTTCTTCTAACTTCTTTCATCTAACTTCTCTCTTCTTGTCTTCACCCTTCTTCTAACATCCTTCTTCTAGCTTCTTTCTTCTTGCTTCATCGTTCTTCTAACATCATTCTTCTAACATTTTTCCTCTAACTTCTTTCTTCTTACTTCTTTCTTCTTTTCTTCACCAGTCTTCCAACTTCTTACTTCTTTGTTCTTGTCTTCATTATTCTTCATACTTCTTTCTCCTAACATTTTTCTTCTTGTCTTCACTGTTCTTCTTACATCTTTCTTCTAACTTCTTTCTTCTTGTTTTCCATGTTCTTCTTACATCTTTCTTCTTACTTCTTTCATCCAACTTCTCTCTTCTTGTCTTCACCCTTCTTCTCACATCTTTCCTCTAACATCTTTCCTCTAACTTACTTCTTTCTTCTAACTTCTTTCTTCTTTTCTTCACCAGTCTTCCAACTTCTTTTTTCTAACTTGTTTCTTCTTGTCTTCATTATTCGTCATACTTCTTTCTCCTAACATTTTTCTTCTTGTCTTCACCATTCTTGTTACATCTTTCTTCTAGCTTCTTTCTTCTTGTCTTCCCTGTTCTTCTTATATCTTCTTTTCTTCACTGTTCTTCTGACTTCTTTCTACTAGCTCCTTTCTTCTTACTTTTCTCTTCTTGTCTCCACTCTTCTTCTAACATCATTCTTCTAACTTCTTTCTTCTCACTTCTTTCTTCTAACTTCTTTCTTCTTTTCTGTACTGTCCTTCTGACTTCTTTCTTCTAACTTTATTCTTCTAACCATTTTCTTCTTGTCTTCACCATTCTTCTAACTCCTTTCTTCCTACTTCTTTCTTCTTTTCTTCACCCTTCTTCTGACATCTTTCTTCTCATGCCTTTCTTCTCTTCTTTACTGTTCTTCTAACTTCTTTTTTCTAACTTCATTCTTCTAACTTTTCTCTTCTTGTCTTCACCACTCTTCTAACTTCTTTCTTCTAACCTTTTTCTTATTTTCTTCACTGTTCACTTCTTTCTTCTAACTTCTTTCTTCCAACTTCTTTCTTCTAACTTCTTTCTTCTTGTCTTCACTGTTCTTCTAACTTCTTTCTTCTAGCTTCTTTCTTTATGTCTTCACCTTTCTTCTGACTACTTTCTTCTAGCTTCTTTCTTCTTGTCTTCACCTTTCTTCTAACTTTTTCTTCCAACTTCTATCTTCCTCTCTTCACTGTTCTTCTAACTTTGTTCTTCTTGTCTTCACCATTCTTCTAACTTCTTTCTTTTAACTTCCATCTTCTTGTAGTCACTTCTCCCCTTGATTGTTTTTCTAAACTTTATATGCCATGTTCTTCTTTCTTCTCTCCAATACCCTTCTGACTTCTGCTCACAATTTCCTCTCCTCAATCTTCTATAAACGTTTCTCTTTTGTCTTCTCTCCTGTCTTTTAACTTCAACATAAGATTCTTCTGGCTTCCTTCTTCTCTTTTGACTTCTTACAACTTCTTCTCTCTTCTTTCCTCAATTTCCTATTCAATGGTTGTCTTTCTACTTTAATCTCAATATCTCCTCAAAACTCTTCAAATTTGATATCATTTTCTTCTAAATGCTTTCTGTATTGTTGTACTCCTCAATCTCCAATCTTGTATTTAGCCCATCTTCCTCAGCAAGTTCTTTCTTCTTCCGTCTCTCCAATCTTCAAAAGCTTGTCAGACTTTTCTTTTCTTCCCCTCAATCTTCTTACTTCCCTGTTCTGTCTTCCTTTCAGTCCTCAAACCTCCATATGCAATATTAACTTCTTCTTTCTTCTCATCAATCTTCTTCCTCCTCTTTCTCTTTCTGTTCAACCATCTTTTATCTTCCTCCTCATTCTCTTCTGTCTTCAAACCAAAAGTCTTCTATCTTCTTCTCTTCATTCATTTGTCTTCTCTCTAGCTTTTTTTTCTGAATTCCTGCTTCTGCCTGCTCTTCAGTTCTCAATCTTTAATATGTTTCTTCCTTCTCTTCAATTGCCTTAACTTCTAATTCCTATAGACTATGATATGTTCTCTTCTTTCAGCTTCTTTCTTCTCCTTAAACTTCTAATAAATATTTTCTTCTTCTCTCTTCCATCTGGCTGTTCTTCAACATCCTATTCCTAAATATGAATTCTCCTTTAATCCCCTTGTCTTCTATTCTGAATATCTCCTCAAAACTCTCCTTAAATTCCTTTCATTTGACAAATATAAGGTTCTGTTCTTTTTTTCCTTTTTGATGCATTCTTCTACTGACATTTTTTATCCTTCTTTCCTTAATATTTTCCCCTTTCTTCTAGGAATATTGACTGTTCTTCTTTATTCGTTTCAATCTTGAAAGCTCTTCTTACTTCTTTCTTCCCCTAAACCTTTTTACTCTTCTTTCAGCTTCTTTCTTCTCCTTAAACTTCTAATAAATATTTTCTTCTTCTCTCTTCCATCTGGCTGTTCTTCAACATCCTATTCCTAAATATGAATTCTCCTTTAATCCCCTTGTCTTCTATTCTGAATATCTCCTCAAAACTCTCCTTAAATTCCTTTTATTTGACAAATATAAGGTTCTGTTCTTTTTTTCCTTTTTGATGCATTCTTCTACTGACATTTTTTATCCTTCTTTCCTTAATATTTTCCCCTTTCTTCTAGGAATATTGACTGTTCTTCTTTATTCGTTTCAATCTTGAAAGCTCTTCTCACTTCTTTCTTCCCCTAAACCTTTTTACTCTTTTTCTTCTGTTTATTCTTCAAACCTCAATATGCAATATTCTCCTTACTTCTTTCATGTCCCCTGTATTCTTCCCTCAACATCTTTCTTCTTCTCTTCAATCTTCTAATTTATGTCCTCTTCTCTTCAGCCTTCTCCCAACTTCCTTCTTCTTCCCTCTTCTTCTAACTTCTTTCTTCTTCTCTTCAACCTTCTTCTAATTTCTTTCTTCTTCTTACTTCCTTCTTCTTTTTTCTCTTCTTTCTTCAAACCTCAACATGCACTATGCTTCTTACTTCTTTCTTCTTCTCTTCAATCTTCTTCTAACTTCTCTATCATTCTGTTCAACCAGCTTCTAACTTCTTTCTTCTTCTACTCTGTCTTCAAACCAATATTCTAGTAGCTTCATTCTTCTTCTCTTCAATCTTCTTCTAACTTCTCCTCTTAAACTGTTTTCTGAATTCATTCTTTTGCATTCTCTTCAGTCATCAGTCTTTGATATGTTCCTTCCTTGTCTTCGATTGTCTTAAAACTTGTCCCCTATAATCTTCCTTTAACTTCAATCTTCTTTTCTTCAATAATCTTCTAATTCTTCTCCTCAATCTTCTAACTTATTTCCTCTAAACATTTGTCTTCAATCTTCATAATAACTTTATAGACAATATTCTTCTTTCTTCGCTCCAATCTTCTTCTTACTTCTCCTTTTAATCTTCTGGATACTTTCCCCTGCCTACTCTTCAGTCAAATTTTTATGCTATTCTTCCTTCTTCTAATTTCCTCTCTTCAATCTTTCTTTCAGTGTCTTCCTTTCAGTGCTTATGCTTTGACATGCAATTCAAAAAGCTTCTTTCTTCCAGATTCCATATTCCATGTTATTTTTCTTTGCTTTTGTTCTTCTTCTCCTGACATGTTTTGTCCATTTTCTCTCTTCTTTTTAATGTTAAAAGCTCTTCTAACTTCTTCTCTGTTATCTTCTCACTTCTTTTTTTCTCTTCAACCTTCTTCTCCTAACTACACTCTTTTTTCTTCTCATCTATCTTTAAAGCTCTTCCTCTACCCTTCCGTCTTCTTGTTTTCATCAACCATCTTCTAACTTCTTTCTTCTTCTCTTGAACAGTCTTCTAAATTCCTTTTTCTGCTTATTCTTCAGTCCTCAACTTTATATGAAATGTCCTTCTTTCTTCTCTCCAATTGTCTTTTCAATCTTCATTTCACTTCTTTATTCTTCTTTTCAAAAGTCCTTCTGTCCTTTTCTAATCAAACACCTTCTTACTTCTCTGCAATCTTCTTCTTGTCTTCACTGTTCTTCTAACTTCTTTCTTCTAATTTATTTCTTTTAATTTCTTTCTTCCAACTTCTTTCTTCTAACTTCTCTCTTCTTGTCTTCACTATTCTTCTAAATTCTTTCTTCTAACTTCTTTCTTCTAACTTCTTTCTTCTAACTAGGTTCTTCTTGCCTTCACTGTTCTTCTTACATCTTTCTTCCAACTTCTTTCTTCACTGTTCTTCTAACTTCTTTCTTCTAACTTCTCTCTTCTTGTCTTCACCACTCTTCTAACTTCTTTCTTCTCACTTCTTTCTTCTTACTTCTTTCTTCTAACTTCTTTCTTCTTGTCTTCACCCTTCTTCTAACTTCTTTCTTCCAACTTCTTTCTTCTAACTTCTCTCTTCTTGTCTTCACTGTTCCTCTAACTTCTTTCTTCTAACTTCTTTCTTCTTGTCTTCACTGTTCTTCTAACTTCTTTCTTCTCACTTCTTCCTTTTAACTTCTTTCTTCCAACTTCTTTCTTCTAACTTCTCTCTTCTTGTCTTTACTATTCTTCTAACTTCTTTCTTCTCACTTCTTTCTTCTTACTTCTTTCTTCTAACTTCTTTCTTCTTGTCTTCACCCTTCTTCTAACTTCTTTCTTCTCACTTCTTTCTTCTAACTTCTTTCTTCCAACTTCTTTCTTCTTACTTCTCTCTTCTTGTCTTTACTATTCTTCTCACTTCTTTCTTCTAACTTCTTTCTTCTAACTTCTTTCTTTTCAGTAATCCTCTTCTTACTGTTTCTCTGCAATCTTCATTTTAGTTCTTTTCTTCAATCTTCTTCTAAATGTTTTCCTCTGCCTAGATTTAGGTCAAATGTCTGTGTGGTTCTCATCCTCAATCGTCTTTAAACTTCTATCTTTATACATCTTCTAACTTCTTTCTTATCTTCAGTCTTCTCCAAAGCTATTTCTTCTGTCTTCTATTCAGTCTTCAATATTCTCTTCAGTCTTCAATATTCAATCGTCTTTCAGCTTATTTTCCTCAACATTCTGTTTCTTCTTGAATCATCTGCAAACTTATGTAGGCCAATCTCACTATTCTTCTCACTTCTTTCTTCAATTTTAAATATCTTTTATGTAATATTTTTCTATTCATTCCTCTCCTTAGTTCCTTCTAAAGTCTTAATATACTTAATTGTTTCTTCATTCTTCTTGCCTTCTTTTCAATCCTCAATATTCTTTCTTCAATCTCTTCTTACTTCTTTCTTCATTATTCAATATTCTTTCTTCAATTTTCTCTTCTTTTCTCTTCAATCTTCTTCTGACTTCTCTCTTGAAACCCCTTGCAGCTTCTTTTTCCAATCTTTCCCCAATATTAATTATTGTTGAACTTCTTTCTTGTGCTGTCTTCAAAACTCCTGTAGTTCCTTTATTCAGTGCTGCTTTCTTCAACTTTAGTCTTCTTCTTTTCAAACTTTAGACACTTTCTAATATGTTTTGCACTTCTCCGAAACCTTCTATCCATTGATATTCATTTTCCTGAGCCTGATTAATCCCAAATATTTTCCCCACACTCCCCACTTTCTAATCATATTTTCAATGCCTTTCTGCATACCTGATCTTCAGTTTTCTCACTTCTAGTCTGAACTAGGCTTTGATGTCACCTATCACAATAATATCAGATAAAATACATCTAAACATAACATAACAACTCTACATTAAGCAGGAGAAATATTCAGTAAATGTCTGTACTCACTATCTGAGTTGTCCTGGACAAGCATGGTCACACTGTCCCAGCATGGTTGTAGCATTTTTATCGCCATTTCGCGTAGGGCTTTCTTGAGGTCAAAGCCAAGGTCATCTCAGCCCATCAGGTCCTGGAGGAGGGTCAATTCAAGGTTAGTGTCCAGTCATAGTCTAATATAACTTAGACACAAGGTTCAAATATATAATGTACCAATCTAGTTTACATGCTTAATGTTTAATGTTTTTGCACATATTCTCTGTTTTCTGTTGATGATCCACATATTCATGACGCATATCAATTGTGATGTGATGCTATCACTCTCATGTGTATTCACTTATATAATTTGATATATTATGTATCTTATGTAAATGTGATTCTATTGCAATCAAGTTTTTCCATATGAAAAATTATAAAGCTATCAATGAAATCTACCTATAATCTTAATGAGTGTATTAAGTACAACTAGGGCCTAGACTTATGTAGATTAAAGTATGGGATGTTACCATGGGGACTGTAAAGACCCTTCCAGATGCTTGACCTTTGTTGAGCTTGTAGTATACTCTAGTCTAAGGACTGACTTGATGGTGGGTCCTAATCGTCATATTGCCCCTTACTACCACATAGTGGACTTAGGGGCTAAGGTAAGACTCACACAAAGAAGCTAGGTACCTTAATTCAACCCAACCTCCTGGTGCTGAGTGTGAGTTGACAAAACAACTCATAATTATATCTCACTGATATTCTTTAGTTCGAAGTATAATTCTATTTGTTGTGATGAGGAAGCATATGTCTTGGAATGAAATATGATTTATGCCTTACACTGTAGAATACTTTGGATAACAATCAAAAGTGATTACTTGAAAAAGTATATTGCTTTTTGTTGCATTTTACTTTGGAAATCCATATTGCAATGTTTAAATCTAAACTATTTGGCAAAGAGAACGAACAGAATGAAGCTTAAAAATATGATACATGGGCAAGGAGTGTAAGATTATACTACAATTTGCACTATGAATTGTGTTTTGATTTGATTTTCCTTTTGTATTTTCAATGCATTTTATATCAGCTTTGGAAAAATCATACCATGTTAGAATATGAGGCTAGGGTAAAGCTCACCATTTGTGGGTTGGTTTTTATGGTTGGGCCATGGTTGTGGTTGAGGACCCAACAGCATGGAACAGTGTCTCTGTCTTCTGTTTCCAGAGGTCATACAGGTCACGTCAGGCTTGCTCTGACATGGTGCAATGGATTCCAATACGATCTTGTCACTTTCAGCCTCCAAAGGGTATCTATGGTGATACAACAAGGGGATACTTAGTATGAGGTTTATCAACCAATATGTGAATCTCTACTATGTATTCCAAACCCCATGAACAATCAGACCCAAATCTAACTAGGGTAATCAAAGGCTGGAAGGGAAAGAGGCCACAGGGTCCTCTGGGTTAGTGTCAACATCTTATTAAGTCGGCTTTGTCAATGTCTGAAAAGGGAATGGTTTATTTATTATCAACCTGGATTGAAAGGGTTAGCCTTCCTGGAAGAGAGGGTTAGCGGTCATCAAAAGCATAAGGGTCAGCAGTCCTGAAAGGGAAGGGGGTTAGAGTCCTGAAAGGGAAAGGTTACAGGTCCTGAAAGAGAAGGCCAATCAGTAACCAGAATCACTCACTCAATCATTCAAGCACACAATCATGTATTTACTTATCATTCATTCCTCTCACTCACTCACTCACTCACTCACTCACTCACTCACTCACTCACTCACTTACACAATGACATGCATATCTCATATACATACATATATACAGAGGCTTATGTCAATAATTTAATCAAAGTCTGAAATTGGAATCAGCCAATTAGTGAACCATTCACTCATCATACAGGCATACCAGCATACATACATGTGAGAATGTGGAAGACTGGTAACATCTTTTGATGAAATTAAAGATCAATACCACAAAGTCAGTCTTCCAAAGAATTCTCACAGAAGCAGACGTTCACCCTTACCCTTTGCAGGCTGGATGGTGCTACACATTTTGCCATATTGACCAAAGGAACCATTGAGGAGGCAGAGAACAGATGACTTCAGGAAGCAGTGTCTTCCGGTGGTCAGCAGAGATCCATGTTGAACTCAGTGGTGTGTCGGAGAGGTGCAGCTCTGAGACTACAGGGTAGGCAGAGGTGGCTCAGGCTGCTCATTAATGAACAATAGCTATTGATAGAGTCCCTCCTCAGAGACAACCAGAAGGACCATTAAATATAACATAATTATAGAAAGCTCAAAGAGACCTAAAAAGAGTCAGTCGAAAAGGAACAAAAGGATTGTTGGGTGCAGAATTTCACCCTTAATTTTTCTTTTATATTTAAGTTTGTACTCGTTGAGCAATTGATCCATATGGATTGAGGAGGGATTTTGGAGCTGTACCGGCGGTATAGGATGCACAGTGACGTCACAGGAGCTGTGTCCCTTAAAAGGTACTGCAGTGGTTGTGCACTACTTTCAGGTCTGCAGCTGTATTCCTGCGCCAACTCTAGGATGAATCCGTATTAACATTACTGATAAACGGAACAATCCATGAACGTGCCATGATCATCCACCTAAGTATGGTAGAAGGCCTGATGACGTCCCGTCCCCCTGTGTGCCTCCAGAGGAGGTCAACCAGGATCTGAGACTCCAGCTTCTATCATGTGCCACTCCCAGTGCTAGCTGCATGGTGGTAGCTTGCTCCAGCCTGAGCTGCCCTGAGCTCCTCTCTGTCTGCTGCCCTGAGCTGCTCTGCACTTCCACGAGCAGCTCCCACTAATATCAGCCAGGACACAAGTGGCGTGATTGGCTGCAGTCCTACAGACGTCACCCACCCATGTACGGCATGTCCCTTATATGGCACGAAGCCTTGTGAGGACAGATGCTGCCTGCGCAGATGCTGCACAGACGCCATCGCCTGCGTCCTTACCCAGAATACCTCAGAATAACCTTAACAATCTCCGCAGTGCGGACCTATATGGTGAGGCCAAAAGTGGCGCCTGCTGCCGAAGCAGAAGAGGCAGCTGTATCAGCGTCAAAGTCCTATTAGTGCTGAGGGGTATTTCTGATTACACCTGCAGTATCCACCCACCTCCCCCTACTCCCAAGGGCTTCATTCCTTATATGTATCCACCTTCCTGATTTCTGCTCATGACAGTTATTCTTAGCTCAGAAAACACATTCACACATTCACACAATATGTACAACGACTATATTTAGATTCTGGATCTGAAAATAACCTGTATGTATGTCTGATTTAGTTACATGTTAGGATCTTTTCAGGGCTTCACTGATTTCACTGCACCTGAAATAAATTTTGTATTTTAGTTTTCTGTTATCACCAAATAGAATCGCCACCTTTGTTGTGATTTGTATGTCTAGAAATAGTTGTTATACTTAAATATGATGTAGACATGGACTGATGCCTGAACCAAAGTATCTGAAACTGAAATAGGAATCTTGACTGCCACTACCAAACCTGAAAGTTTACAATGTTTATCTGTCCTGAAACTTAAAATGATCATTTTGTATCATCCAGGATTTCTGAAATAAGTAAAGATGTATCTCTGAATACATGCAACTGGTCCGGTCTTCCTCAGAGCTGAAAATATGTTCTAAAAGATAACAATGATATATCTAAGAATGAAAAATAGTTGGTTGATTGAATAGCATTTTCTGCTGCATGGTCTTCACCTAGAAACTAAAGTAGAGACCTGATGAGGTCCTTATCTGAAATACAATCTACTGCAATGCACAATGCATTGATCCCAGGACCTGATATGCATTTTTAACTACATTTGAAGTTGTTTAACTGAGGTCTGCTCATCACCCTGCAATGAAAGTTCTTGACCAGGAACCCGTCTGTGCTAGAATAAACAGGGACCTATTACTACCTACTATGCATACAAAGCCGTACTTCAGAAATGAGATAGAACATTGTTCAAGACCAATAATGTATGTACATTGTATTCAACCAAAAAGCTGCATATATATACAGGAACATTGTCAGATGTACATGCCACAAACCAAAACTAAAATCACATAGATCTCCCAGAGAATTGCATATATATATATATTGAAACTTGATGTTCATAAATATATTATTTTAAGCAGCAGTATCAGAAATGGCAGATTTACTTCAAATCTAACTAGCATATTTACCTGCTAGTTGAATTTAATGGAAAACATGTGTGTTCATAAAAGTATGTGTACTCACCATTTAGGTTGGCCTGCTCTTGCTCAGTAAATCCCATCTCAAAACGCAAAGTTCTCGATTAACAGTTCTTTAGTGTCCTTATTAGTTTGTCCGTTTGAAAGGGTTTTTCATCTGGTAATGCTCTAAAGTATCCAGTGAGCTTTGACCAGCCAGTTCACAGTCAGATGAGCACTTAGAGTCCTGGGTGAGCTGCTCCTGCACCTGAGCTGCTCCTCCACCTGCAGCTTGCAGCACTGAGCAGCTCACGAGTCACAGTCATAGAGAGGGGCTGGGTTATCCCTCGCACACTCCTCTTCCTCCATCAGTATCTTCTTCTTCTTTTCCAGTTTTTCACATTTCTTCTTTCTGTCAATGAGTTAGTCCTTGAGCTGCTCAATAAGCTCATAATCTTCATTGCACTGATATAGTCCAAAGAGCGCTTGTTCCCATCCGCAACTGCTGCCTGTCCGCCGTTATGGAGCATCATCTGCTGGATACAGCTCTGGTATAGACACTGGTTGTTAGAGCTCAGCCTTCAGCATTGTGGTCTTCTGGCCAGCCAGCCGTCCACCACTATCCCTGTCAGGGTCATTTCTGTAAGCACAATAAAAAGACACAGGACATTAATAATCATTTCTTAAAACAGTGGTCAGTTGTCAGTTATCAGAACATTGTTCTAATTCTAAATTCCAATCACTAGACAATATTAAATGTCAATATTATACAAATAATGTAAATGTTATACAAATAAAGTAAGGAAGTATCATACTAAACCTATAACTAACTAAATCCTCGTGGCCAGCCTATAAAACAAACAACATGTTTAACAGCAATGACAGATATGCAACTTGCAATCCTAAAAGAGAAATGACTATATTACAGCACACACCAGTCCTCTGAACCCTGAAAGAGAAATAAAGTCCTCAAGTCAAATGGGGTCCTCTTTAACCTAAAGGAGAAACAGGTATTTTAGTATCCTGGGATCTTCTCTCAATGCTAGAATTATAAATATCTTTTAGTATTCTTGAATCTTCCCGGGCCTAACAGAAATGAAATGTTGGTTAGTAATCTTGAAACTTCTTCTATCTAGTTAGCAAGTAGTCTACTGTCTTCTCAAATCTAAATCAGAAAGAAACACTTAATTTTAGAACAGTTCAGCCTCATCATCAACCTAAGTAGAAATAGAAAGCTGCAACATCCAATCCTGGAGGGAGAATATACTGACAGTTCTGTCCACTATTGCCTTCCTACAGCCAAAACATGATAGAATAGTATCCAAGTATGGAATCTAAAGGAAAAAGGTCAATTTAGTAAAGTTGAGCCTCTTCACAAACCTAAAGAGAAATAGGAAACTGCAAGTCCTTATCCTGTAGCAGAAATAAAGTTTTATGTGTAAGCTGTAGTCTTTTCAATCCTAGAAGAGAGAAATATCTATCAGGTAAACTGGAGTGTTTTACTGCACACAATGCCTTCACAAGTCTAAAAAGAAGATAAAATGGTTACTCTTGCTGCAGGCCCAAACCCTATAAGAAAAGTAAATGTCTCTTGCAAATGCAGTCTGGAGTCTTGGCATCCTCTAACCCTGAAACTGTATCAAAGAAAAGATCCTTTCAAGTATGATCTATAACAAATTTAAATGTCACGTCCTTTGGATCCTTCTGTTACAATCTAAAACAAATGAACATTTTTAATGTCTGAGGAAAAGAAAGGCAGAACCACCACCCCCTGACCAAACAATGAAGACCCCCCCCCCCCCCCCCCCCGCTCCATAGCAGCCCATCCACGGTAGCTGTAAGCTTAGGGCAAAAAGACATGGAAATTGACTACTCAGACCCAGTTATACCTACTATGTAGGTAATATTACATTCTAAGGCAGATGCAATAAATGTCCAAAATTAAACTTAAAGTACATATCAGCTGTGTGTGTGTAAGTGTTGGGTGTGTCCTTTCCCAAGTAAAATAGCAAAGTGCATAGTCCTAAGTCTAAGTCTAAGTGAAATAGCAAAGTCTAGGCCTGACTGTAGTCTAAGCCAACTACCATGGTTCAAGTCTAAGCCAACTTCCAAAACTCCTAACTCAAAATCTAAGTATTGACCAACTAACAAAGTCCCTAATCATTAGTCTAAGTCTTAGCCAACTATCAAAGTCTCTAGTCCTTACTGAAAGCCTAAGTCTAAGCCAACTACCAAAGTGCATACTCGTCAGTCAAGTCTATGTCTAAGCCAACTACAAATGTGCATTATCCTAACTGAAAATCTAAGTGTAAGCCAACTACCAAAGTGCATCACCCAACTGAAAGTCTAAGTTTAAACCAACTACCAAAGCTCCTAGTCCAGACTAAAAGTCTAAGTCTAAGCCAACTACCAAAGCCCCTAGTCAAGACTAAAAGTCTAAGTCTAAGCCAACTATCAAAGTGCATCACCCAACTGAAAGTCTAAGTTTAATCCAACTACCAAAGTGCATTACCCAACTAAAAGTCTAAGTCTAAGCCAACTATCAAAGTGCATCACCCAACTGAAAGTCTAAGTTTAATCCAACTACCAAAGTGCATTACCCAACTAAAAGTCTAAGTCTAAGCCAACTATCAAAGTGCATAGTCCTGACTGAAAGTCTAAGTCTAAGCCAACTAACCAAGTCGTAGTTCTCAGTGCAAGTCTAAGTCTAAACTAACTCCCAAAGTGCATAATCATCAGTGCAAGTCTAAGTCTAAGCCAACTAATTCTGAACCTAAGTTGAAGCATAACTGAATAAGCCACATAATCTAATCAATCACCCCCGACTCTGTACCTGAGAACTAGGTTAGGGTTCAGTGCCTATCTCTATGTCTAAGGTCAATGAACTAAGTTCAAGGATGGATAAAGTCAGTCAAGGACAGACCATGACCCAATATCAGCCCCCACTCCCCCACCCCATGATGTCACCATGACAATGTGTCACCATGCCAATGGGTTACTATGCCAATGGGTTACTATGCCAATGTGTACCAATGCCAATGTGTACCCATGCCAATGTGTCACCATGACAATGTGTCACAAGTGCAGATAGGTCATGTGATGATCACGGTGTGTAACAATGGATGCCGCCCCTATTGTGTCTCAGTAATCTTACCCCGAACACATAAAACACTATCTCAAGTCAAGTGCCATAACCCCTTGATCACTAAACTGTGTGTACCACCAAATTGGGTTATCCTGTTAACCGTGACTGCAAAGCTAAAATAACCTCTGAACTTAAAAAGGTGCAATTGTCACGAGGAACTAATCCACTTGTGACAATCAGAAGGTAATTGGATGGAAGTACCCCCCAACCCCCTTCTAATCTCTCTTAACCACAACTAAAGATGAACCCAATTAAACCATTTGAGATGTGATTTTCGAGCTGTTGCCTGGGACTCTATAAATGTTGCCCCTTTCTGCCACCCTACCCACAACCACATAATGGTATTAAACTATCTAACAGTACTCCCCCCCCCCCCCCCTTCAGCCATGCCCCGTTCCCTCTCACTGACTCCTGCACTGAATATGCTGCTCACTACTGCCCCCTGATGAGACATCCCAA
The DNA here is from genome assembly GCA_947462335.1 of Harmothoe impar. Classification (NCBI taxonomy): domain Eukaryota; kingdom Metazoa; phylum Annelida; class Polychaeta; order Phyllodocida; family Polynoidae; genus Harmothoe; species Harmothoe impar. Next base: position 10,856,477 of record OX381712.1, read on the forward strand.
GGGAAAAAGCACCCCAAAGATCACTTTGTCAGTGTAGTTTTGAATCACCCCAAACCCTTGCATATTACACCCCTCCAAAAGATACCACCCAAACCCCATAAATCCTGCCTGACTTGTCTCTGGAATTTTGTATGAATCTAGTGTGCATTGTAGGCCATTCTGTAGGTATGTTATCCCATCGCATTGTGAAGGTACATATTGGTTGTATCATGTAGTGGATTCTGTGTGCATTCTGGTCTGTGTGATGTGTATGTCTTCACACCCTGAGCTACACCCTAATTGCCACTAGTGGGACAAGCTGCTCATGAGCTGCTCACAGGTAGGTACAATCCCTGCTCACCTCTCCTCCTCCTCCCGTGCTGCCTGCTCTGCTCATTGTGCTGAGCTGCTCCTGCCCTGCCTGCCTCTTATACTCCCCCCTGAGCTGCTCAACTCGTAAACAACATGACCTTCTCACTGTCAACACTGCAGCGGAAGCCTCCGCCCGACACTTGTAAAAACAAGTCCTGCTGGATGCAGGTCGATGTGAGCGTCTGCGCGGCACAGGAATACACCTGTTGACATTTTCATATCCGACTGATTAGTGAAAAACACAAACAGCCTGTCCCCCTCACTCTGGTCGTAATTAGACAGAGATGACATTTGGAAAAAGTACCTCTGATGCCTGAGCAAGGCGCTGCCGCCATTACTGACGTTGGTGCCCCATATATGGCATCTGCCATATTAGGGGTGTCCCATATATGGGAGTTTGACGTCAAGGGGACATGGACGTGGGTGCTGATGCAGACAGGACGGCCATCTTTGCACCCAACCTCCCCCCTGCGGCCTCCTCCTAACCCTCTCCAAACCCCCCTTAACTCAACCCCTGATCTCTGATAAATAACTGCAATCTCATCTCCTTTGTCCCTACTCAATGCCGGATAATCAGCTTCCGAGCTAAATTGAGAACCCCCCCCAACCACCACCATCACCCCTCCCCCACAACTCAAGCCCTAAACTCTGATGGTATACGTACAACCCAGATGGATAACACCCCCCCATACCCTCAACTGAACTCCTCATCTCTGACGTATAACTGCAACCTAAATGTAGCTCAGAAAACGGAACTATGTCCTTTGTCTCCATTCAATGCCGGATGGTCAGCTTCTGAGCTATATTGAGTTCACCCCTTCCCTACCTCCTACACTTCCTAGAGTTGAATGCCCCCCCCCCCCACCATACCCCTCAACTGAACCCATCTTCTCTGACGTATATCTACAACCCAAAAGCAGCTACAAGATCAGAACAATGTCCTTTATCTCAGTATAGTGCAATGCTAAATTGAGAAGCCCACCTACTGTCTACCCCATGCATCTGTGAGGTAACAGCCCCCCTCCCCTCCAAGCTGTACCCCTCATGCCGGATGGTCTGCTTCCGAGCTAAATTGAGGGTCCTCTCCTCCTTATCCCCACCACCTGTAAGGCTGAAAGCCCCCCAGCCCCTAAAGTAACACCTCATCACTGACATATAGCTAGAATGCAAATGTAACTCTGGAAATGGAACAATGTCCTTTGTCTGTTTGATGCGGGACAATCAACTTCCGAGCTAAATTGAGAAGTTTACCCCCTCTCTACTCCCTATACCTGTAAGGCTCAAGTCCCTCTCCCCCCAATCCATATGCAATCAACATGTAATACATGGGTGGAAAGCCACTATGTAGACTGTGGGGTAGATGTAATATCAAACTGTCTGCCCCCCACCCCCCACCCTCAGCCTATGGTACTCACTCACCTAACTACACCTTACTGCCCCACTTTTTCTTTATGTAACTATATGTCAACTCCGTGTAAACTAGACTTTAAAATGTCTAAAAGAGCTAGGCTAAATGTTAGGCTTAAGAACTAATTGCCAAACTACTGTAGCCTCATGACCGAATGCATGATCTACTCACACGTCCTCTCAATCCATGCCCATGCTCACTATAATTATACTACTCAAATACCAACCAACTCATGTCCCTACACTCTATATATATATACTACTCACCCACCCACCAACCCATGCCCATACTCACCATTATGCTATCCACATACCCATCAACCCCTGCCTTTTCAATCAATACACTACTCACTATGACCTACCATTTTTCCAGTCTAAATAAAAGAAAATTCAATTCAATTCAAATCAATACCCACAAACCTATGTCCCTACACTCCATATACTACTCAAATACAAAACAACCCATGTCCCTACACTCTATATACAACTGAAATATTCACCAACCCGTGCCCATACTCACCATTATGCTATTGACATAGCCTCCAACCCATGTCCCTACTCTCCAAATTCTACAACCCATGTCTCTATTCTCAACAACTACTCACATACCCACCAGCCCATGACCATACTCACCCTGTACTAGCCACCTATCCAATGCCAGTAAAAACGAGTGCACCACCTCCCTCCCTCCCCCCATCAATCCCAAGGTCTAATAGGTCACTCATGTGTCTCTGTGCCTTGTCAAAAACAATCAAAACCACTATGGCAATTTGCTCAGTGTCATTTTCTTCTTTCTATCTCATTTTCTAAGAGTTTCAATTCCTTCAAAGGTGGTAGAAATGGTTCTCTGCAGAATGGCTTCTCCTTGAGAATACAGATTTTGAATTTTGGAAATTCCCAATGAATCTAATTCAGAATAATTGTCCTGATATTCAAATTATAACTGCCAAATTTAGCAGTTAACAGTGAAATCAGCAGGACTAGAATCTCTCTCTGCTTGGAGAGTCTTGAAGCAGAGTTTGCCTGATTGGGGTCAGGTGTAACCACTGCCTAGATTTTTCTGTGTTTTTGTAAAGTAACTGTAAGGTAAGGGAACGTTTAGTCAATATGAGTATACCCCAGCTCAGCCTAACACACTGTAACAGTAGCAGCATTAACACAGGGCCTTAGCGGACCCCTGGACACTGGAAACCCAGTAAGGTACGAGACCCTAGACAAAAGGCTGACAATACACCCTGCAGGTGCCTGCACCTTTGTATAACTGTACAGTGCCCCTAGTTGGGGCTGCTCTGTGAGCTGCTCTATGAGCTGCTCTATGAGCTACACTGTGAGCTGCTCTGTGAGCTGCTCTGTATGGTGAGTAGATAGGGAGGGGAGTAGCTCCTCTCCCTATCCCCCACCAAGGTATGTTCTCATAGGCTGGCTGCTAAAGAGGTATACAATTAGTACTTAACAATTAGTGCTGTAATAGATCAATGGCTCTTAGTTAGTTTAGCTGTTAAGCTAGTCTGCAAGGGTGAAAACAAGGTGTTACATGTGTAGGGGTGAAATGATGATGCAATAATAGCCGGGTGCTGAAGCAGTAGGGGTGGTAAGCCTGGAAGGATGCTGGTGGAATTATTAGTTTGTAAGTGCTAGGCTAAAAGCAAACAAAAGTGGCAAATCTGGAAAGGGAAACAGGTTACACAATTTAACACAAGTCATCAAGTTTTATTTCTGCAAGGGGAAAAAAATCAATTAAAAAGCTGGTGGTCATTGCCAATTAGTGGTGTAAATGTTGAGTTCATATTCATCAACATTTTGAAGCAGGTATATCCTCTTCTCTGAAGTGAAGCATTATTTAACTGAAAACAAGGAAACATTTTTTTGGTTGGTTGTTGCGTTTGACAAACTACTTTTGCAAGTTTGTTTAGCAACTTAGTTAATCTTCTTGATGACAGTGTCCAACGATGTAAATCCATGATGATGTACATAATTCTGGAAAAAACACAGTTATTAAATTAATGTAGTAATAATCCAGGTGCAGCTCCAGCGATGATGAGGGTGGAATTCTGAAAAGTTGCAAGTTATTCTCTATGTGTAGAGAATAGGTATTGTACAGCTCAGAACATGTAAGCCTGCAGTGGCCCTATATGACACAGGTGGCACCCAGCGGGTCCCTGCCCAGGGGATTGCTATATAAATACATGTACAGATAACAATCCACCTGTGGCAGAACTCACCTGGGATGCCTCCTGGTGGTGCTATAGGCTGCAACCACTCAGGTATGGCGTTCTAAGCTTACCTATAGTAATAGAGGCAGTGTGAGCTGCGGGTCCGTGCTGGAGGTGGGGTGGGGGAGTAGCAGCAGGAGGACCAGGAGGCTAGAGAAGGAGAGAGTGACCAGCACTCTGCCCCCATCTAACACCCTACACTCAGTACCTATCAGTGAGTACAAGTCCCCTAGCACCTCACACAGTTGGTGCCGGGGACTTTACCGAGCAGCGCCGGCCGCTCTCTGAGTGCCTCCCGTCTCCTGCCGCGTCCTCCCGTCACCTCCTCCAGCAGTGTCCGCGCCGTGTAGCGTGGTGAGCCGTTGTGTCTCTCCTCTCGTAAACACCCGCTACTTATACTCCCCGCAGCCTGACGTCCGCTGGGCTGCTGACGTCCTAGCGGCAGCGGCTCCCCCGGCTTCCGCACCTGCCTTAAAAGTTAGTGCTATAGATAGCGCATCCTGCCTGTGTCGCTGCGCCTTAAGTGGCCTGCCCCTGCCTTATGGGGAGCTGAGGGCGCTGCTGCGGCTGCTTATCTTATCAGTCCCTACTGCTCGCTGCAGCTGCTGACGCTGCTACTGCTGTGGCTGCTGTGCCTGCTGCTGCTGTGGCCACTGCTCCACCAGAACCAAAAGCAGACGCACCAACTAAGTGAGTGCCTACTCACTATTAATAACACCTCAATAGGGGTTCTGGGTTGGTGATTAGCTGCTCAGTGAGCTGCTCACTATGGTTTTAAGTGTTGATAGAGGTTTGTTTTGGTCAGGTGCAGGTTGGAGGTATTGGGGGTCAGTGAGTGAAGGGCCAGGTGGGAACTATTTCCAGGGCTCCCATTAGTACCACCACAGCCACCACTCAATGCAATACCACAGCACTTGTCCTCCTCCCAGGCCCTCCTCCTTACAATTCAATACTAGCACTACAAAAACAGAAATAATACTAATACTTATAAAGTAAAATCATCAGATATCACAAGCTTCCGGCATTGTGTCTTCCTCAGGTATATGTCCCCTTCATGATATCAAGCAACAGTTTGCCTGCTTTGTTGGGTATTGATTTACATCCTTGTACAGATCTATATTGATGTTTATTTGATTAATTTATTGATTGAAATAAATCTCATTTTATAACCAGAAATGACATACTGGTATAGTTTAAGTACATTTTTGGTGTAGAATGCCTTTTTAGTTTGGATGGATGGATGGTGAGAAGAGGATAATGATGCTGGAAGTACTGTACTATAACAACAGCTATCATGAGCTGCAGCCCATTTACAGATATCATGTGCCAAGCAGTGGTAGACTGTATTCAAACATAATAAAGACCATGTTTGACTTGTTTAATGTTAGTTAACGTTATAAAGATCAACATCAGGAAGTGATGTAGTAACTATTAACTGCATCATAACAAAGTCTAAAAACCTTAAACAGACATCAATGTTAATAGTTTCCTGAAGACCAAATGAAAACTATTAGGTTAAAAGTGTGTGGACACTTACCCAGCCTCTTTCAGAAATAGATGTTAGATTCTAAATATTTTGAGCTGTAATGATCCAAATTTAGGCACACCAAACTATGCCCCCATGGTATTTCTAACCACAAAGCCACAAGATTAGAATCGGAAACACTGGAAATAGCTTAGACAAGGGCAGAACATCTTAGAGTTATCACAGAATTAGATTGAGTCAGTCCATAAATGCCTCTCTCTGGCTGTGCAGGTGCCAAAGTTACTGACGTCAGTATTCCTACATCCGTCCTGCTGCAACCTTTTATATCAATCAGTATTAAATGGTAAAAGGACATGGCCTTCAGCTAACACCTTTGTTTCTGTGAATAGTAAGTTAATTATGTGAACAGGATCTCAGGATCAAAACAGCTTAGGAAAACACCTTTGGTGGAGAGATTATTTTAATCATACTCATTAAATGTTAATCCTAAAGTTGGCCATCTCAATGACTTTGACCATTAAAGAGTTACTCAAGGTGAAGCTCATCATCCTGCACTGCTTGACTACTTGGACAAACCATTATGAAGCATTAGCCTAGTAACAGTAGAGTGCTGCAGTGGCTGTGTTACTAAGGATGGAGTACGACGTCATTAGCATCACCCACACACTTAATGAGGAGCTTGGATTTCCAAAGCACTTAAATGACCACTTTTTTAAAACTGTAAAATGACGATAAGATGGGGTTGTTATGTTTTGATTTGGTCTTGATGCATGGGAGTGCAATTATGACGTCTCTAGTGGTGATGGGTGATGTTGCGGTTGTCACTGTCTTTTTTAGCTCTTATTTTTTCCATTACTATGATTGACAATAAATGCAAGTGCCAATAGACAAAGCCATATTTTTATCTGTAGCTGTGTTTGGGTTCATTTGTTTATTTTGAGTGACTAAATGGGTCACCTGAAGCGAAATTGCAGATTTCATAAAAAAGAAAGACGTCACAACACTACTGCATCACAATATATGACTATTCTTTTCCATAGTGCAGTTTGTATTGTGGTTTAATTGGACAACGGATATGAAGAGATTGGGGACTAACATAGACGTGAGCAGTTCACATATTTTGAATTAGGAGGAAAACGTTTTCTGAACCACCCAGCTAGTGACTATAGTAGAGCACAATGCTGTACTCAGTATAGAGCTAACCAGACATGGCACTGGTTAACAAGGCTCAGGGCTAAAATTCAAACACCCACTATAGTGGATATCTCTTGGTCCACCATTTGTGTTACATTTTAAAATCTAAACCCTTGCATGTTCAGACAGGCATACAACAGCATTTAGAGCCTATGCCAATGGTCCACCATTACACCAGTCTCTTGAATATGTAATATTTGCCTGTGGAGCACTATGCTACCCTGAGAGGTAACACATTCACTAGAGCTGATGTGAGTACCTATTCATCTGGACCCAGACTGAACCAGAGACTAGGTGTCTGAGTGTACAGACTAAGAACCAATTCACAGTCCACCTAACTCCCTAATCAGCAGCAGTTACGTGCACCCAAACAGCAAGAGACCTAGCTACATCAGGCTCGGGTTGGGATGTGTTCAACATCAGCAGTTCCCGATATAGCCTCCCATGTGTCTATTTGTGGCAACGACTGTGGTTAAACATAGCTATAGGTGGGTATTAATAGAAGCAGCACTTTAACACATATAAGGTCAGCTGCTCCCTGGGGCTGCTCACACGTCCACACCCATTACAATGCATTAGCCTAGTGACAGTGGAGCGGTGCAGTAACCTTTATACTAAGGACGGAGTGGGATGTCATTGACATCAGCCACAAACTTAATGAGCAACCTGTAATTAGTGTAAAGTACTTAATAATGTCTTTTTTGAAACGTTTGATTAATTAATGATAGGATCAGTTTCTCATGCTCTGTCTTGATTTTGCTTTATTACATGGGATAATATTTATGACGTCTCTAGTTGTGACGGCTGATGTTGTGGTCGTCACTGTACTTGTTAAAACTTACCTTATTAACTTAATTTTTATGATTGACGAGTTAAGAAACTCCAATGAAGAAAACATGTTTTCTATATTTGTTGTTGTGTTTGGATTCGTTTGTTTATTTTGGGTGATCAAATTGATCCGCAATGATGCTTCCATAATACATTCTTATGGGGGGGGGGGAATTGTGCTAGTGTGAGTGAGAATGAAACTATATTTAATCTTCTCCATATTCACCCATTGGATGGTCAGAGATACATGTGACCACTTGGTCCTATCACAAGTAAACTCAACACCTCAACCTCAACCTCCGGTCGCCGTTGGATGCATGACTCCTCCCCACTCAACCCCTCGACCCAAGCCTTGTAACCCTCTAGGAATCAGAGCAAAGGAATCACAGTGTTATGTGTCTGCTGACACCCGTGCCTTCACAGAGAGAGGAAACGTCAAAAGGGAGTCCAGGTTGCCTTCACAATGACTCCCCTCTCTAGGGGAGTCAAGATCGCCTAAGGGAGCCAAGGTGACTCTCTGGCTGACCTAAAGGAGTCAACTGGGGAGTCATATAGCTCTCTTGACTTCCCCGGGTGACTCCCTTAGGTCAGCCAGAGAGTCACCTAGGCTCCCTTAGGCGACCTGGACTCCCCTAAAGAGGGGAGTCATTCTGAAGGAAACCTGGACTCCCTTTTTGATGTGGTTTCTTTTATCTGGGTTCTTGTTGTGAATGTTTAGACAACAGAGCAGACACAAAGGCAGTGCTGCATGAACCTTTATTCATTACAGTTCCTGATTATGTAGAACCCAGTCTGCCTCCATTGACAGCCCACTTAATTCCTCAAACAGTAGAAGCAGATGTAAAGTATGTGTACCCACAGAGATGTGCCTATATCAGGCTCGGGTTGGGATGGATTTAGCATCAGCAGTTCCAGATTTAGCCCCCTGCGAGTCTATTTGCGGCACTGTCTGTGGTTAAACATAGCTATAGGTGGGTGCCGGGGACAGCTGGTTGAACCTAGCTACAGATTGGTATTAATAGAGGCACGGCTTTAACACATATAAGGTGAGGCTCGGGGAGGTGGGCTGCTCGTGGGAGTTGCTCACTGTGGGTGAGTCCCTCCCTCCCAAAACCCACCACCTCTCAGGGCTGGTCCTCAGGATAACTGAATGTACACATTGCTGAGCAAGCAATGTTTCAGATTGGCTGTGATTGCAATACACATCAGAACATGGCATCCCTACATCTGCATGTGTTTGACAATTCAATGCCATAGTGGTTACACATGATGGGGGTGCAGAGGGACCCCCAACCCCCCCCCCCCCCCATTCAGGTTGGTAAGTTGCTGAACTTAAGGGCCACAGGTCACAAGGTCGGCTTTTTAGATCAATCATGCTATAGCCAATTTTGTCCAAAAGTTGCCAAGTCGCCTATAACTATTGTACAAGGTAGCCAGATCACCTGTAAAACAGCACAGGTCCCAAGATCACTTTTGATCCCTCTGCAGCCACCATGATATTATGGCACACCACTAGGCAGTCCCCATAACCAAGCAGAGCCCCCTCAGATCACCAGATGGTGGGAAGACAGACTACCATCTGGGAGCAGTTCAGGTAGCTTTGACGTCAGAGGAGCAGGAGGAGAGGAGCAGCTCGCGGTGAGGTGTAGTTAACTCGGGAGGAGAGGAGCAGCTCATGGGGAGGCAAAAGGAGCAGCTCAGAGGCAGGAGGAGTGTGTTAAAGCCATCAGTGCTGCCTCCTTAGGGAGTGTTCATTTTTTAACAACAGGGGGGGGTTGGTGATTTTTCGTTTTGACATGCAAGTTATTTTGCGCCCCCCCCTCGAGAAGGGCCAAGTTAAAATCTGCCCCCCCTCGGGAGGAGCTGAGTTATTTTGCGCCCCCCCCCCTTTTCAATTTTTCTGCATCAATTTGCATTGCATTGCTGTGTCGCATCAGTGTTACCTAGAAATGAATCTATAGTTGATATATAGGATATAGGCCTTATTTACAATGCCTATCCCTGTGTTGTGTCAAGGCAGGTGCCATAAAACCCCTCCTTTTAATAAGACAGACTTATTTTGGGGTATATTTTTCCTAACTGGGGGGTCGTAAGGGAAGGTTTTTATGGTAAATGTACTCCTAGAAATGGCCATTAAATATTCAAATTGTAAGTATTGATTTTGATCTATGGATTCATCAAATTTAAGCATGAATATTACTAGGGACACAATATCTAGCCAGCTCCCAGGGAATCACAACCATACTCAAAGTGCAGTGCTTCAGAAGGGGGTTAGAGCGGCATATCCGTCTCCTGACTGCAATATTTCAGAATCTAGAGGTCAAATGGCGTATTCATGTGCACTTTGAAAGCTTCATAGGAGGGTTGGTGGAATCCTGAATGGATTGTATACCCACAAATTGACAATTTTGAATAACCTTTATGTTACTCAATACAATCTATTACTGTCCAGTATCATGTTCCATAAATGTCAACATTATGCCTCAATCATTCCTTGTAGGTATTGCTCTCAAAGTCAAGTTAAAAATGAATGGCCTTAATCCAAGCCGGTGGCCTGGTCAACCAACAGGGCAGTTTAGTCCTACCGCAAATTCCCCGCATACTACACGCGGGTTGTACGCGAACCAAACTCAGCAGTGATTTGATACGAGACATGCCTATATAGGGTGCGGGTTATACGAGGGTTTTTATCATTATAGAATAGTACCAAAATTGACATTTTCAGATCGAAAGCTGGGTTATAGGATTCTATGGGGTGTGCGGGTTATACGTGAGATGCGGGTATTACGCGGGAATTTACGGTAGTTTGAAACAAACAGTTGGTAACAGCCTATCTGGAATGATGAAGCATCCTGGGTACATTTGATGATCACTACTATAGTCTCTATTATTATTTTTTCGACTAGGTCATTTCATTGCAATGATATCCCAGCAGCAAATGAAATCTGCCATTAAAGAAAGGTGTAAAAATATGAACAGTTGGTAGTCGTTTGGACAGAACTACATAGGTTCATGTACAGAACTACAGGAGTGTGATACAAACCACATTAGCATTTCATCCAACATTTAATAGGTCTACAATGGGTTCCCTTTTTTACACTGAATAATCTGTTTGGTTTTAGTTGGAATTACTACAAACCTTTTTCAATATTAGATAAGCAAATTGTTACTCTACCTGCCAATGAAGGGTGCATTGATAAAACAATTTTGTTGATGCAATAGTGGGACTTCTGTAAATTTAGAAATATCAATTTGGGGGTGCCCAACCATGTCTGATTTTGGTTTAAACGCCACAAACATTCATTTTGCAGTCTGGTCTGTTCTGTTATACCAGCAAAAACAATGAACCGGTAGACTGGCCTGTTGAAAACACACATCTTACTGGCAAATGTGGGCCTACAGTGCACACCAGATATACAAACTCTGAAGAGGAAAACATCAGAGCCCAGGATTTTTTTGGGGAATGCCACCGCAAGAAAATTTGAAAGCCTATGACTAGCAATGCTGCATTCTGATGCACTTTGGCATGTACAATATATTATGGCTCAGCTCTGAATTATTAATGATTGGGGCTGTAAACTTGTTTCTTTTTTAGGAAAGGTTTTTTAGGAAAATTGGAAATCTAGCCTTGAAATACTGCTTTCTGCTGCATTTTGGCCAAAAATATATTACAACTCGGATCTGCATTATTCAGCCTCTATGATTAGGGCCTTATCTTTTTTGAGAAAAGGTTTTGGGAAGATTTGACAATCTAGACCTGAAATGGTGCATTCGGTTTCCTTTTGGCCAACTGTGTTATGAAGCTTGTTTTTAGTGGGAAACGTTTGGGAACATTTGAAAATCTAGACCTGAAATGCTGCATTCTTGTGCATTTTGGCCAGAATTGTATCAAAGCTAAGATCTGTACTAGCCAGCCTTTATAATTGGGGATGGAACTTTGCTTTTGGGATGGAAAGGTCTTAGAAAATTTTGAAATTCTTGACTTCAAAAGGTGCAATCTGATGCATTTTGGCACACCTGGCATGTGTACCCCCATCTTAAACCATCACTGAAATAGTTATGTGTTCACATGTCACAGCAGTACTAGGGGGGTTTGGGGGCATGCCCCCCCCCCCCCAGGAAAATTTCGAAAATCAAGAGGGCAAATGGTGAAATTACATAAAGGTAAAAAGAGTTTTCTTTGGATCTGGACAAATCACAAAAATGACCAATTTGGAGAGAAATAAATCCCCCCATCTCAAATGAAAATTTTTGAAAATTCACATAGCAAAATTGCCAGATTTAACAGGTGCGACACAAAGTGTCGCAAGAAAATTTTACGATTTTAGAGGTAATTTGCTGCATTTTAAGGTATTTCGGCAGAAAAAGTGAAGAGTTAAAGTATTCAGCGTCATGTCGCGACAAATCGCGCCCCCTCCAAAGGTGTTGAGTTATTTTACGCCCCCCCCCCTCAAGAGGGTCAAGTTATTTTACGCCCCCCCTCGGAAAGGGTCAAGTTATTTTACGCCCCCCCCCTAAACTCACCAACCCCCCCTTGTTGTTAAAAAATGAACACTCCCTTACTTGGGACGCCTCACTCCAGCCCCCCCCCTCCCCCCCCCCCCGACACCCACCCAGACACCCACCTGCCGCCATCAGTACAACAGGTTCTCACTGCAGTCCTGTACTGATGTTGGAGCCCCTGCTGAGGTGGCCGTATCACCGCGAGCAGAACTGCTGAAGTGGCAGATTCTGACTTTTTCTGCGGCGTTAGCTAATAGTGCTGCTTAATGATCTGCTGTTTTGGTGATTCGTGCTGCTCTCCATAACTCTATGCCCAGTGGGCAAACTCAAGTTGATTCAATGTTGATTCAATGTGTGTAGCGACATGATATCAACAGTTGATACAGGGTTGTCATTTTGTTTATATTGATGAGGTCATCAACGTTGATCATTCATCAGTGATTCAACATTGATATGGCCATTGTAAATCAACAACAAATAAACATAATAAAATGATTTACATTGACTTGATATTGACTGCTGATGCATAATTTGAGATTCAGTATATTAGATACAGTATTCCTATGTAGAATCATTCCTTCAATTTATATATTTTCATTACAACATCCCCCTCCCCCCATTTATTCAAGATTAAATGCTAATTCTAGCACCATCCAGGGTAGGGGTACATGAACGACCTCAGATGATCATGCTAAGAGGTGTTCACATCCATTTCAAACTAACCTGGTCATGACTGAGGCTTTATCCATTATTCTTAGCAACATAATGGGTGTCTTACAGAAACCATGCATGTATTCTTGTCATTTAATTCCAAATGTCAACCAAATGCACACACCATATTTGTCAATGAATATGAATGACATTTTGATCATTTGTATACATTGATGAGAAAACAAGAGCTTACAATTAGGGAAGATTGGTGTAGCATGGAGATAGAAATGCTAAGAGTAGGTTGTGGAGGCACCTAGTGGGAAATGTGGGAAACCCCATGGTTGATTCAAGGTTGATATCTAAACATTGCATCAATGTTGAAATAGGTGTTGGTTGACAGCGTTGAAATTGCAACATTGCATCAATGTTGAAAACAGGTTGATCTACCCTGTAACCCTATATCAACCAGTTGTCAACGTTGAATCAAGGTTTTGTGCCCACTGGGTGACTGCTGCCACATCGTTTCTATCATTGTTCTACTTTTACTGCTGCTGCCTCTATGCCGACTACTTCTATTGCTGCTATTTCTATAGGTGGTCGTAGGGAAAACACAACTGAGAAGGCTGCCTTGGACATTCTCAAGACCATGCTACTCCCAATAGCAGACTACGGGGACATAATATATGGTACATGTATCAAAACAAAGCTGGATAAAATCCAACTCGTAATCAACAAGAACCTCAGGACCTGTCTCTGGAAAAGAGGAACTACAAACACTGAAAAACTACTCAAAGCATCTGGAATAAATTACATGTCAGACAGAAGAGAAAAACACCTCCAACAGAAAGCTTTTGATGTGTCATTGGACGCCAAGGCTATAGACAGGAGGAACATTCGGACACGACAACATGATGAAAGACTGCTCAAGGTGACCAGACCCAAGAACCCTATGTATAGACACAGCCTTGAATACAGGGTAGCAATGAAATGGAACAGCTTTGACATCGATGTGAGAGCCAAGCAAACACTAGATCAATTCAAACAGTGGAACGATGGGAAATACAAGAAGAAACTAGATCTGCTACCAGACATTGCCCCGAGACAATGAGAAGTCCTCCCGTTGCTCCCCTTGGTTGCCTGACCCTGTCACATCCCACACACAATACAGTCAACTCACCCTTACCTGAAACGACCGGCTAAGCATCTTAGTAAGTAACCCGCCACACATAAAGAAACACCTTATTGGCCCTTGCAAAATAGACCCCCCCCCAATCCCAACCCACTAACTCCCCCCCACCCACCAACCCCTATCTCTAAAATTGCCCACCACCCACTCTAACCCACCCACCGCTTCCTCTCACCCCCCCCCCCTTATTATTCCCCCTCCCCCTGAATTTAACTATTTTATATACACAAATTTAGTAACAAGACCAACAGGCAGTGGACAATCATCATTATATCTACATATTTTAGCCCATGTATTACTAACATAAAAAGGCCATAAGCAAATCAAAATTCTAATAAAAATTTAAATCTTTATTACATAAATTGTAAATTGCAATGGTAAAGTGCCCAATTGCAGGCTACCCGGCTCCGTAGTGAGCCGAGTACCCGGCAAAGGTCACGGCCTTAATGGCCCCTGACAGACACCGTCGTCTAAGACGGACAGGATCTGCTATAAAACAGGGTTTCACCCTCGACAGCTTCTGTATAAATAAAAGAAATAACAAACAAACAAACAAATTCTACTTAGCACTGCGCGTCCTATTGATACTCCTTCTTCTTTAATGAATCATCTATCCATCATATCAGAACTGTTACATTTGCAGTAAGCGTGTAATTAGTGTGTGATAGACAGTGGGACTGGGAGGAAGATGCAGCCTGAATGGGTAAGGGGCCCCTGCAAAGTATAGGCAGGCGGAGGGATATATATAAAGGGTAGGGGTAGGCAAGGAAGGGATAGGCACAGAAATGAGTAGGGTGCGGGCGCGGGGCTAAGGATTCATGATCACTTTGGCAGAGAGACCAAAGTTTTCTACACTCGCTCCCTCCTTCCCTGCCTCCCTGCCTCCCTGCCTCCCTCCCTCCCTGCCTGCCTGCCTGCTTGCCTCCCTCCCTCCCTCCCTCCCTCCCTCCCTCCTTCCCTCCCTCCCTCCCTCCCTCCCTGCCTGCCTGCCTGCCTGCTTGCCTCTCTCCCTCCCTCCCTCCCTCCCTCCCTCCCTCCCTCCCTCCTTCCCTCCCACCCTCCCTCCCTCCCTCCCTCCTTCCCTCCCTCCCTCCCTCCCTCCCTCCCTCCCTCCCTCCCTCCCTGCCTGCCTGCCTGCTTCCTTGCCTGACTCCCTCCCTCCCTCTCTCCCTCCCTCGCTCTCATATTCCCCTCCCCCAATACACCCTTCACTATGTCCACTGTGCTCTCTCCTCCCCTACCATCTCCCCAACCCTCCCAAGCAATCTTTCCTCCCCCCCCCTCGCCTGTCCCCTTCCGTCCACCCACCATCCCCACTCCTTCCCCCATCCCCTTCTCATATCCCCTCCCCCTTTCCTTCGCCCTTCTCATGTCCCTCTCCTCTCACATCCCCTTCCATCCCCCCTTCCATTTCCCCTTCCGTCCACTCCCACTTCCCCAATAACCCAGTGCATAGAGTGCTGGATTCCCAATCGAGCGGTCCTTGATTCAACACTCAGCCTTGACCCAAGGCAGCCTGTTGATCATTGAGATAAAATAGTGCACTATGAGACAGAGGCTCCCCATGGTGAGTCGTGGAAGAACTGCACAGGCCTGAGTACAGGATACTGCCTAGTGGATGTATCCACAATGGGAACTAGCCACCTTAATGTAGTGCTAATTGTTGTGGCGCGGGAAATGGACCGGGTAGCGTCCATGGAGAATAAAGACGGGTACAGCGTCGGGAGGTCGACTTCCGGCCGGTGAACGATCTACATCGTATTCTGTGTTCTTCCTTCAATAACTACACTTCATACATGTTCTATACATACAAGATACATCAAATGGCGACGGGATAGATGAATCTACGCTGGAGAGTTGATGGGAAGTATAAATCAGTAGTTGTGTGTGACTTGCAATGCCATATTTCGGTTGTTTAATAGATGACACCACCAATACTACTACACTACCATACAGTACTAGTAGGCATACTAGGCCTAGTACTGCCTCAACATGTGATGGTCCTACCTTCAGTACAGTCTTTACATTAAGTATCACACAGCTTTACACAACCTGCAGCTGTTTAATGGGGATCTACACCCGTGATATTTAGTTGACCTGGGCGAGCTACGGTTCAAAAATTCGCCATACATATGAATGCACAAAATGATAGTGCAGTCTGATAGATATAAATGTTAGTACAGTCTGATACATATAAATTCATAAAATGTAGAGAAATCCATGCTCAGGATAGTAGGCCTACAGGCAGGCGACTCGACACTATTCTTGTTGGAACTCAGATGGTGTTTACACATTCATCATGCTGAGATGTCACTAAGGGAGTAGTCTTTTCTTTTACAAAAGGGGGGATCAGTTGATTAGGGGGGGGGGGTGTCGTATGACGCAGCTCCTGCTACTGCAGAGCGCGGAAAAGCCTATCACGAACGCTGCCGCTATGGTAGCGCCATCTAGCAAGTTAGAGGGTACTAAGCGTCTGGGAATTGTCTGGGCATTGTGCGTGTTATGCAATACACCGGAGGTTGGTCAATACATCCTGAGATCAAGATTCAGAGTTGTTATCACTTATAATAATACAAAGTATTAAGACATCCAGCAAAGCAGGATGCCACATGGTGTCAGAACAGGTCATCTTCCATGCCCACTACAAGAAAAGTGCCAAATTGAAGTGAGACACTCAAGTTGGTGTTGAATTGTGATGACTCTGAACTCAAGAATCTGTGAGTAGAGAACTTTTCTAAAACCTCCAGAAACATTTACCAAGACCCCAAGCTGTTAATTGTGTGTATAATATTAACATCGTACATGTGAGTGCCGTCTACACTGTTCTCCCGAGGCTTCATGGACTGCAATCCATCATGCAGTCTACATTTCAAGAAACATAGTGGTACACTCCGGGGGTACAACCCAATACACATTGTTATTGTGCTGCAGTCTACTCTTCGATACACATTGTGCTGCAGTCTATAGGCCTACATCTCTTCATGCTGTCAGACTGAACGTTCTCACATTTAATAGAATAGATCTACAGCCTACAGGAGTCTGAGACTGAAGTACTACACAGTCATATTGTATAGGGGAACGGACCTACATTGGTGGCTTTCAGGGAAGTGTGTTTCAGTCCACTTTGATAATAATTGGCTCATATTTCGGTGACTACACTGACACTGATTTTCTGCCAAAATCGCCCAGTCAATTCTGTGCATATTCATATTGCCACTCCCTACAGCGTATGACATAGGCCTACACAACCTACACTGCTACAAGAAGGCTGCAGTACAGTGCTATGGTGTTACGACTACAGTGTACAGGTGGTATATCTACAGTGCTCTAAACGACTACAGTGTAGAGGTGGTATATCTACAGTGCTCTAAACGACTACAGTGTACAGGTGGTAGATCTACAGTGCTACAGAGTTTGAGGAGTTACAGTATTGCTGTCATAAAACTACATTAGCCGTAAAGTTCTACAGTTACAATGGCTACTACTTACATTCCTCTAGACCCAATTCCAAAATTCCTGGATTCACCAGGGAGACCACCCATCCCATGGGAGGAGTGGGTGGGACTGTTTGACAATTTTATGGATGCTTCCCCTGACATTGACAAAGTCCCCATGAAGCGAAAGATATGCATCCTACTACATTACTTGGGTGTTGAAGGTCAGAGGAGATACACTAAGTTGAAGGAACTTACAAACTACCCTGCAGGAACTTCCGGCTTGGCTAAGGCCAAATTAAAGTTGGAAAAGGAGTTTAAGGCTTCAAAGCATAAAAGGTCAGAGAGGGCTATTTTTCGAGACAGAGGACAATTGCCAGATGAGACAATTAGTGAATACGTTGCTGCCCTCAGGGACCTAGCATCTACCTGTGACTTTGGTGCTTTTCTGGATGAGGCTGTGTGTGATCAGCTCATATAGAAGATCAGTAGTCATACAATTAGGGAGAGACTCTATTCGGAAGAAGACCTAGATCTAGAGCAAGCCATTCAGATTGCCAGGAGACTAGAGAGTGCTTCTCTACATGCTAGTAGGGTGGACAGCAAGATTACTGATGCAGGAGTCCATCCAGAGGGAACAAAGTACAGTCAACCTACAAGGTTAAATGGAAAAGTGAATCAAATTGATGATGACTTTCAGGAGATGGTGTATAGTGTGAGTTCAATGGGTACAACTCCGATGCCAAGGTGCACTATACTCATACAAGGTATTTCCGTGCGTGTCCTCGTGGACAGGAGACAACAGGACAGGACTTTGCCAGTCAGACGTTTCAGAAAGACAAAGTTCAACAGGTACAGCAGCGCAGAGTTCGCCCGGCTGCTCCAGACGAATATACTCAGAGGAAAGGAGTGTACACTAAATAAGCTCCTTAGAGACTGATTAACCATGTGCTATAAATCATGTACTACAAACTACACAGACTAAATGACAAAGGACACTTATAAGTAATTGCATAGTTTACTGTGTTTCATGTTTGTCTAACATCAACAAAGATTGTTGTATTTGAGTTTATTTCAGACTTCTACCACATGTTTATATCTGTATGATGATACTGCGTATCATGTTTTACGAAGGGAGATATGTTGTGGCGCGGGAAATGGACCGGGTAGCGTCCATGGAGAATAAAGGTGTCCCATATTGGCACGGGAATATGGGTATATATTGAGAGAGACAGAGTATTGGTTCTCCCACCTCACACCAGGGGGGGCCGCTGTAGGAGTATATCACTGGGGCGCTCCCGCCACCTCCAACAGTCAACCCGTGTACGCAGGTAGCACACACACCTGTATCCCTCGTTGTTATTTAATTACCTCACATCACTAATCTCATTAGTGCTGCCTAATTTCTGGTATGCCTCATTCCAAGTCCCATCCCCCCAGAGGAAAAACAACAACAAAAACATAAACAAAAATGCCATCAGTGCAAGAGGCTCTCACTGCAGTTTTGACAAAAAGCCACAAAGTGAAAAGCAAGCATTGACAAATAGCATATATACTGCATAGTCACATTATCTTGTGTAGTCTTAACACCTACTGACCCAGCAATTTATATAATATAATAGGTATAATGGCTGTTCATTACTATAGTAACATTAGGGTATTATGGTTATAATGGATTATTTTCATGGTTTACGTGCCTGCTGAGCCTTTATCTATTACTGACAATCCGTTGATGTGAAGTAAGAGGGACATAGAGGCCCGTGAGCAACTAGACAGGACTGCATTCAAGTATCATAGATACCAACCCTATGGTGCTGGTACATTCCCGAAGGGTCAGCATGCTACATTGGTGATTAATTGGCAACATATGTCGCCTATTAATGGCGTCCTGTCGTTACAAAGTTGAAGGGTTGATGATCCCGACATCCCTGGGCAGCGGTGATGGCTTGAGAAAAACTGCTCTGCCATCTGGTGGTTTGTGACAGAACTGGGCACTGCCTTCACCACTCTCTTTACTGAAAAGTACCACTCAGACAGGGCAGGCCTATCTCTGCCACAGAGGTT
The DNA here is from genome assembly GCA_947462335.1 of Harmothoe impar. Classification (NCBI taxonomy): domain Eukaryota; kingdom Metazoa; phylum Annelida; class Polychaeta; order Phyllodocida; family Polynoidae; genus Harmothoe; species Harmothoe impar. The sequence goes on from OX381712.1 coordinate 10,875,794, forward strand.
GTACACTTTATCATTCTTAACATACCGTTGCAATAATATGCCTGGGCAAGCTTTAATTTGAGTGGGCCATCAGTGCCTGCGTTTATTCAAGGTTCTGTTTTAGTGCTGAAGAAACGTTTGGAGACCCCTTTACTCCCAGCAATTATACAAGACAGGGGCTCTATTGAAATGAGGCAATTTATCTCAAAGATACGGCATATATATATGCTGTGCATTGATGATAGCTATTTCTGAATCTAAGAATAGTATAATCAAATGCATGGACTAAGGGTAATAAGAATTATAAACATGACACAACATTCGTTTTTAGTTAATCTATTTGGTGATTTAGGCAGAGTTATCAGAAATGTGTTTGTTGTGATTATACCTTCATTTAGGCATAGGCCAACCGGAGGCAGTGTAGTTGTTGGATTTGGCCGGCTGGGGGGGGGGGGGGGGGGAGAGGGGCAAAGCTATTTGGACTCATTAAGAGGGTTAACTAAAAAAGACTTCACCACTATTTAGCAGAAAAGCCTGCGGTTTACTATATTTTCCAGGCAGGAAATGCAATCTTGGAATACTTGTGCAGAAACCCACTGGCATACAACATTACTGTTATAAGAGAGTAATATTGCTCTTGATCTTTCTCAAATAAATATGTTGTTCTGGCTATCTACTAATCTACAATCTACTAATTATATCACCTGAAGAAGGCCCATCCGGCTGAAACTGTAGTGACGGGTCATCTAAATAAAATGTTTACTTCTGTCATACTGAAAACATTTTGTTGTTGTTAGTTGTGTTTATTGGTATAATAAATTTATCTCTCTATATTGATTATATCACGAGCTCTTCGTACACTAAGAGACTGGAACACTACCCATGACTATAATTCCTTCATGCACATGGCATGACGTGACTCCTAAGTGGTATAGAAGTAATATCAATAACATCATTAACTCTATGTGGGTGCATTGAATCTGGTGCAAGACATGCGTCCCACCAGTTTAATGTCCACAGAACATCTACATTATGTCTAACAAAGGTCAATTCTAAGAGATAAAGTTTGTAAGTTTTACATCACATGTGTCACAACAAGTTCTCTCTACAAAACATTTTCTATGGCCGTTTCATTCTAATAACTTGGTCTGCCGAGATATTTTTGAAACTTTTAAAAAACTTTTTCCCACTGGTATTTCTTTTGAAAACTTAAGCAAAAGAAAAAAACAATCGAAAAAAGGACATTGACTAGCAAAGAGTCAACTGAGGCCTTCCAGTTTGGGGATATTTCTCAACATTTCTCACCATTCAAGTGAATAGATTACTTCATTGCATGAAATTACCCATATCATATTGAATTATCAGTTGGCCTTAATATGTTATTTAACAGATTTATGTTATCTAATAAATTTGCTGATCGTTTAAGTAGATGTTGAAGCTAAGTACCTTAAAGGCTGTGTCTCACGACCTTGGGCCAATGTTTTTGTCTCTGACTGGGTGCCGTCTCTGACCAGGTGCCATCTCTGACCAGGTGCCGTCTCTCCAGCTTGGCTTGATAAGGTCAAAATACCAACAGCAGGAGGCTAATTATAATTATAATCATAGTTATATAACAACCGCCATAACGTTTTTACAAATCCTTATATATATGAGTTTAATTCTTTTTAAAACACCTTTTTACTGACACCTGGTCAGAGACGGCACCTGGTCAGAGATGTCACCTGGTCAGAGACAGCACCCGGTCAGAGACAAAAACATTGGCCCAAGGTCGTGAGACACAGCCTAAAGCTCATAACGTTTACATGTAATAGATAGACTATGCTTATGAGAGGCTAACTCAAAATAACCACTGTAAGCTGGCTGGCACCCTTATAGGGTTATTAGATAACATAAATCTGTTGGTGCACCATGCCGACCCTTCAGGAGTGCATCAGCTCCACATGATACATGAATGCAGTACTCATCAACGGCTGCTTTCATGTATAATGATGGTCAAGGGTATAACACAATAAAGCAGAATAGGGTCCTTAAATGGTTAACTATGTAGGTAAATGACACACAATGGATCAGGGCAGATACTAAAGCTGACAATACATATAGTTCAATGCATCCACTTAGTATGTTATCTTCAAAAGGCCAACGCTAAGTGACTTGAATCTCACGAGCTTTACATCACATGCAACCTTTTGTAATGATATGACGTAAAAGGCACTTTAGTCTGCATGCAAGCATGACTCTTTAGTTTTCCTAAAAATAGTTCATTTCCTGAAATTCAATTAACCGTATAAGGATGGCATAATGCTTTAATACATCCTGTCCTTTGTCCTCATGATTTAAGAATGCATGACTGGTAATGTAACTGGCATAATGCCAACCCTTCAGTGCTGACACCCCCCCCCAATTATGCACCAATGCAGCACTGTTACTCACCTTTTAGTGACACACTGACCTTAAAGAGTTAACAACTTGCGTCAGTAACAGTCAGTGTATATAGTATTAGACATCAGTTGGACGCTGAGGCTCCATCAGGATGCTACGATCTACACAGCCAGTATTGTATCTCCTTCTAGGGGTTGTCCTGTCAGGTAAGGGAAATATGTATATTCCTAATGGCTTATTTCTGTCAAACTATTGAAAAAATCAGATTATAGCTTTTTGGCTTAGGGGTATTTTTTCCCTTTTATTTCTTTATTGGCCTTTGATATGTTGTAAGTGACCTTCTATGCATGGCAGTAGACCTTACAGTTCCAATGTGGGCATGACCGCCCTAGCTCACTCAAGTGCATGGGCAAACGTTAAGCGTGAGTCTTAACCAAGTCTTTTAACCTGATGTTTAAGTCTCAATAATACCATTGAATCTAAGATGGCACCCCTATATAGGCTTTGCAGTCTTACTCAGGTTCCTTACTCATGGGGGACCCTGCCTCAAAACTCCCATTTCCTCTTCTTTTTTTTTCCCTTCTTTAGTAACAGTGGAACCCCAATTAAACGCATTATTAAGATTTTAAAGACTACACATGAACTATATCATGGTACATGTGGGAGTAAGACAACTATATAGTCCTCTATGGTATTATTAAGACATTAAGATCAGGTTGTGAGATATTTGTAAGACTGGGTTAAAACTCAATATAAATGTTTTTCTGTGCACTTGCGTGAGCTAGGTGCCATCTGCCCATTGTGGTAATGAGTTAATCCAACGGTACAAACTCGGTCTGCATCAATGCATCACTGGTGGGTTAGTTGCTAGTGCTTCATTAGTGCATCAAGCAAAGAAAATAGCATAATGAGAACTATATGCTGCCCTTACAGATTTAATGGAGCATTCAGCTGATACAAACTGTTTCCCATTACAGCAGTGGCAGGGCAGGACACAGCCTGTCAGCCTGATGTAAGATGTACAGACGGTGGGGCGCGTTGTCTGTCCCTGATACGGCACAAGGCACAGGACACCTCAGGGTTCTCTACTGTATGTCTCCCAGAGCCGTCTGATATAGATGGTTGTCAGGCTGAGACTCGGTTCCCAAACCAGCCCAACTCCCTGTCCATGTTGGTGTTTGGGACGCCCCCTACGGTGGATCCCCTGTCTGGTATAGACCGCTACCTCAGTGTGCACTACACCTCTCCCCCAGGTAGTTTATCTTATTTATTACATGGATGGTACAACAGTCTTTGTGTAAAACCTAAGGGAACTATGTATGCCATGCCCCCATATTAGGAGTGTCTGTACATCATAGTCTATGGTGTCAAAGGTACTTGAATGTATTTTTTTCACCTATTTAACCCTGTCCTGCATCACTCTCAGACGCCACTGTAGATGCCTGGGTTATAAGACAGATGCCTCAGTTCAGCTGGCCTGCAGAGAGGGATGAACTCTTCACCCTCATTTTTCTGAACTTTGACAGGAATATCATACATTTGGGCCTAGCAAACATCAGAGGCAATGACGTTGCAAATGCATTGGTAACTGATATATTTTCATACATCCATTAACCCCACTAAACCCCCATCCAGTGCTCCAATAACATATAGAGACATACCTTCAGGACTGTGAGCTACCAGCATACCATTTTCATAGTTGGTTTTTAAGGTTTGGCCATATTTTAGAAATTCAGAACTCAATGAGTAAGAAATGGTGCTGGGTGCAACTATGAGAAACGCTATGTTCAACCATGGGCATATCTTTCACATGAAATAGCCCTCTTCAGTACTTGACAAATTTCATCAGTTATCTGCTTTCATGAAAATACGCCCCCTGCCCTGTGATACTGTTTTGATGAGGCCACTAAGACAATTACAGTTTCTTATTACCAAACACACAAAAATGACGGAGCTAAACTCTAAACAAAGTACCATTGTTTTACATTCTTTCTAAAGTCAAGTCCATGTGAACTTTACAGGTGTTCAGACCATACATTGGCGGCAACCTCCGGTGGAGAGACCCACTCATCTATTCCTACCTTCTGTACAAACAGCAGGGGCCGATAGTCTCAGACATCGTGCCCACAGGTTTCAACCTCTCAGACTTTGTTCTCAGACATCGCTTGGACGGTAAATCGGGTGTTTCTTCTTTATTAATCAATATCTTCACATCTCAGAGAGTAACATTGTAGACAAAAGAGGTAAAACAGTAAGAGAATTTCATCTGGATTATAACATAATATTTATTCGGTCAATTTCATTCGCTTTTTAATGGCTGCATTATGATTCAAGTCTTCATTTGTCATTATGATGCATCGTGGTACAGAATAGTAGTTGCATCATGTAGGAGAGTATCAAGTCTTTAGGTCAACATGATGAATGCAGCAAATACTGGGGATTTCCTTCCCAGAGCTGCATGCCATTAGTGGTTTCTGTTACTATTTTGACCTGGTTGTTGACTTACCTACTGCACCATATAGGTCCTGTGGGCATCAATTGGGTCATCGTTGACTCTGATGCAGACTCTGTGGAACGCTCCAATGTATTTAATGCACAACAATTCTGCCCACTTTTAACCCAGAAAGGTAAGTTAAATCTCTAGGAAATTAATACTTAAGATAACTCTTCAGACAGCATTGCTTAGTGGGGTCCATATAAGTGTTTTATCATGGCAAAATGGGCTTGCCCACACTTGGGTTATTGTTATCAACTAACTTCTTACCAGTATACAATATTGCAAAATGAACTGTCCCTCTATACCTATATATGTATTGTCATTTGAATGTAAAACTATAAACTTTACATAAAACACATTATCAAGAAATAATATTGCTATAACCCTTTTTAGGGACCACATAATATAAGCCTTTAATGTGTTTATACCACCATTTCTTCAAATATGTGAATATCATAACGTATTAGGCCTACCTTTTTCAATTGTCCATTTTGTCTCGCCGATCGACTGGAAGACAAGCTGAATAGCCGAGCGCCATGATTCTCCCAGCGGTGCCACAGTAATAAAGTAGTAAATAACATCCAAATGTGGCGAAATTAGAGCATGTCAGGGTTAATCCTTCAGCCCAATACATGTTTATACCTCCTTGTTGATGATCTCATGCTGTTTTACCCTTTTAATTGTGTAAATTCCTCATAATTCGACATTTTGTGAACTCCCGTTTATTTTTTTTATTTTTTTTATTTTAGATGTTTATCTTGTCTCATCTGGGTGTAGAGTATATACTATAAAGGCAAACACCAGTTAGCATAGTGTGGGTATGTGACAGATACAAGTCTCAATACAAAACAGGACTGCCTAAGATTAAGACATTTTAAGATGTCAGATTAAGATTGCGCTGTTAACGTTTGTCCGCGTACCTGGGAGAGCTATCCCGTACTTCCATAACACACAGTGTGATGATACCTTACAGCACTGGAGAAGAATGCACCAGACCTGCCCTTCCTGACCCAGCCCTACAACCTGACGGTGCACCTCCGGGTCAGGTTTACGTCTGATGAGTTTACATACAAGTGTGGGCCACTCTCTATCACCCACCCGTGAGTAGCAGGTTACAGTGTTCTTAACCCTATAATATACTACAATTCATGAATGTTAAAGCAAGGCCTTTGTTTATTACCAATTCCAGTGTTCCTTAAAGCTTCACTGTCATCATTAATGCTTTACCACACGGTAGGCTATAGACCCATGCAGCAAGAAAGGGTAACCTTTTAGAAAGGTTGTAGATAAACTACTGAAGGGTCAGCACGAGTAATGAATGAGCCTCCACAAGTTACTAGCCATGGCAGCATGAATGTGTAATTACCACAATGATGCATTAAAGCACAATGTGTTCTCAAAGCCTCAAATCATATTCTACACTTCCTTTATTGTTGTCCCCAAACACAGATGTTACAATAATTCTGTAGTATAGCTTGAACTATACATATATACCAAAAAACTGTATGTCTTTATGTAAAAATTGTAATTAAACATAACAATACAGCACGTTTTATTTTAGTGGCAGTGACTTCTTCCTGGACCCTATTGGTAACCCCATCCTGAATGTGGCCGACATACGTGCAGAGTCTATACGCACGTTCTCCATGGAGATGTACAGCCAGTTCCCTAATAATGAGGTTGACTTTGCGGGTGAGTAATCACAAATGCAATATTTTCTTTAATATAACCCTTTTATAGCACCATATTGCTTTGATCCATAATAAAAGAATGAAGCACAGGCAAGAAATTCCTAAGTACTGCATTCATGAATTTTAATAATAATCTAATAAGTTTAATTCATGACCAGACACCAATATGTAACTAGTCTCCATGAAAGTTACTTGATGCAATTCTTGTGCTTCTAGAGACGGCAAACACTACTATATTTACAAACAATCTGGTATGATATCTGGGAAATGCTTAAGTTATTGTTTTGGGCTTAGAATCTGGTCTGCCTTAGTAACATTATTCCTTGCCTTATCATTTATATTGATATTTCCCCGAACCACCACCAATCACAGTGAGCTGTTGTTGACTCTGCCAGAACTTAGAGTAAAATAATCTTTCCATTGCTTTTTACTGGCTTCAGCATCTAACATCTATGTAAATGGGTCACTGTAAAACCTTGCGTATAAGCCTGACTAACGTATAAGCCACACCTTGACTTTGGGCCGATTTTTAAAAAAAAGTTTTATCAGGTTAAATAAATACAGTTACACAGAAATAAAATGTAAATGTACCTAAACCTAGCACGGGGCGCATTGCCCTACTCCCGCTAGGACCTCTAGGACCTCTAGACGTACAAGCATTCATTCAATAATCCTATAAGCCGCAGTACCCATCTGATTATGCTGACTTTAGTACTGTACCTTAGTGGCAAAAACTCTTGTACCAGCCGCACCCTGACCCTGGGCCAATCCTATAAGCCACACCTTCGATCTTACTCGTGTACTAGCCGCGCCTACTACGCGAGTTCTTATGGTAGGTGATGTGTTCTGATGTTCTGCAACCATCATATGACAAATCTTTTAAACTCTTATTTCTTCCTGATTCCAGGTAGACTCTACACTATGTTGATAATAGATAAAGATGGCCCTAACCTTCATGGACTCACCATCAACATTGAGGGAGACGATGTGTCGTCAGGCACGGTGGTAGAGCCGTACCTCCGGCCGAGTCCGCCGCCTGTCCATACCTACTACTTCCTGCTGTACCAACAGAGGACACACATCAGCCTCGCTGCCACCGCCGGCTTCACCCAGACCAACTGCCCCAGAAGAAGGTACCACTGGTGTTTTACTGTTGTCTATAAGTGTAATAACTGTCCCACTAACAGGTAGGCACCACTTGGTGTTTTATTGTTATCTATAAGTCTAATAACTGCCCCAGAAACAGGTAGGATACAGGTGGTTTATTGTTATCTATACTGTTTTCGACGCAATAAGCACCCTCCCCTTAATAAGTTGACCCCCTTTTTTGAATTTTAGATGATAACAAAGGGTCAAATTTTACGATTTTGGAGACAATTAAAGTCTTAAGTACTAAAACGCCATAGAAATAATTAGGGTACCACTTTGTGTTTTATTGTTATCTATAAGTGTAATATCTGTCCCACTAACAGGTAGGCACCACTTGGTGTTTTATTGTTGTCTATAAGTGTAATAACTGTTCCACTAACAGGTAGGGCACCCCTCGGTGTTTTATTGTTATCTATAAGTCTAATAACTGCCCCAGAAACAGGTAGGATACAGGTGGTTTATTGTTATCTATACCGTATTTGACGCAATAAGCACCCTCCCCTTAATAAGTGGACCCCCCTTTTTGAGCAATTTTAGACGACAACAAAGGGCTCAAATTTTACGATTTTGCAGACAATTAAATTCTTAAATACTAAAACGCCATAGAAATAATTTCATAAGTGCCCAGGGAGCTAAATATGTCAAATACGGTAAGTGTAATAACTGACCCCGCCGGCTTTACCCAGACCAACTGCCCAAGCTACATGTCCGACACTATTTTTCTGTTTGTCTACAAGAGAGGTCTACAAGAGAGGTCAGAAAGATGTCACTCCAAACACTGTAACCACATGCTGGGTTGGAGTACATCCATACTTGGGTTGTGCATCACTGAATTCTGTGTTTGGGATTTCTTTGTAACAATTCAAAACCTGTCATAAATATCTAGAATAGTGAATGTTTATGCAGTGTAATTTAAATGCAAATAATATATACATCCTAAGTAAATTACCGCTGGGTACTGAGTACTTGTTTTTTTAATTACAGATGTATGCATGGTATAGTGCAAGCCTTCATCTCAGTGAACAACCTACAGCTGGTGGGAGCCACCTGGATGAGGACTGATGATGTTGACAATGTACGATGTCCGAGGAACCAGTGAACAGCCCGTTCCTGCATTCTCAATTCCCATGCTGATTCTGCCAAGACCAGCACCCTACTAAGGCAACACTGATGCACTGATGGCCACGAAATATATATGCTATATTTTTAATCCATTGTTCTGACCTATTTCACAAAAGACCTGAATGCACTAAATGTCACCCTGAGCAAAGAACAGTGTACATGTACCTATAGTGTTAAATAAAGTGATGGCAGAGGAAAAATGTATTAAATCATTTTACTGAAGGAAAATTTGAGAAAACTGTTTGAGAAAAAAGACTTCATGCAAATACCTGTGAAATCCCTCAATACTGTATTTCCCAGTTTATAAGCCCGTGCTTATACGGATTTCAAATGGTAAATTGACCTGGCTTGAAAACAGGGCAGGCTTATATTCTTTTCATCTCCAATATTTCTGTAATTCAAAGAGCCACTCTGCCAGTCTGTCTAAAACTCTTGTATATATATTCATTATATTTACACCTTTTGGTCTGGTTACTTCTAATGATACCATCAGAAATTTAACGTCCACGCGTGGTGGCGAAGACAAGGCCTCAAAGAGCATTTCTTATCCTCTACAAACACGTCACCATAGCAACTAAGAAAACGTGACCTGTTTGTTTTCGCCTTTACAGTTTTATTCTAGCCCAGGCTTATATCAGATCCAGTTCCACTTTTGACCCGGCTTATGAATGGGGCAGGCTTGTATTCGGGGCCCAGCATATAGATGGGGAAATACAGTACTAATTGTGAACTTCCTGAATCAATATCAGAATTCAACCTGTCAGCCATCTGTTGTGATAGTGTTTTCTGTTCATGATTAACCCTTTAATAAGTACATAGTCATAGCCAGAGCTCTAGCCATGCATCATGCCGACCTTTCACCACTGTATTTGATCCATAGTAACTTTGAAGGGTCAAGTAGGCCTGTTAGGTGGGAAAAGGGGCAAGGGTCTCTGTATGTTTTTGAAAACATAAGGAGAAGGCCGTGCAATTGTGTAACTTCTTTCGTTGCACTCAGAAGGACAATATTTCTTCACTGCAATATAGGTTATTTTGTCTAAAAAAAACCCCCACAATCGTTTAGTCCAAATGGCATAGAAGTATCATTTGTATTCTAAAAAGTGGGCTAATTTCGGATACCAACTTAAAGTGGTCCATTTTCAATCTATGCCATATATATGACTCTGCTGCACTGAAAACCCAGAGCAAGGAGCCTAGTCATCATGACGACCTAGGTAGTCATAATGAATAATGGCAGATGGAATGGAGAATGGTGTATGAATATAGTCTCTAATTAGTTCACTTCTTAATGAGAGACATCCTTTTCACATATTTGGTGTAGTCTTGATTGAACTAAGTAGCATTACTTGTTATAAATAAGTTGCCAATGGGTGAGAATGATGGCCCCAAATGTATAGAGACCACTCTGCTCCCTGTCACCAGTATATATCTCAAGACAGATATAGTTATGCAAAATGTTAAAACCAGGTGGCAGTAGTGTGCCATAAGTAGCAGGTGAGGAATAGAATTATGTACCATAGGGTAGTCATTGGGACAACCTAGGACTTGAGAGTTGTCACTACTGATGACTTTAGGTCTTCAAATGGACAATACCTAAATTGACAACCTTAAGGTAGTCATTCTGACTACCTAAATATTGTGACTACCTAAGGTCGTCATTATGACAACTTTGGTCTGAATGGCTCAGATGGGTAGTCACAATGACGACCTAAGGTGGTCACTTTGACAACCTAAAGTTGTCAGTTTTGGTATTGTCAAAATGACGACCCTGAGGTTTTCAGTGTGTGCCTTGACAAACTCAGACATTTGTTAAGAGATATTTCTGACACAACCTGTAGTTGAAATGATATCCCTCTTGGCTATTCCTGATCTAACACAAGTATAACTTTGTGCATGAAACACAATCCAGCCATAACATGTTATTGTTTAAACCATTGAAACATTATAATAATACCTATTTTTTTATTCTCAGAAGCTTATGAACTGATATTTGCAAAATTTATACATCAAAATCTCTGATTCCACACGTGATGAAACCAACAGAGAAGCACATTAATATAAAATGTATGCTTTTTAAGTAAGTTTGGCAACTTTCTGAACATTTCAAAATGGTCACCATCTGCCAAAATATTGTTTGATAAATTGAGTATCATTTTTTATGGGAAGAAATCTTTCCTTGAACCAGATAACTGCAGAGAAAGGACGCCTTAAGGTAAGTAATAGTCACTTAGTGCTGTAAGGACGGATGTCGCTAAAAGATGACATTTGTCCACATTATGCACGAATGCATCCCGAGCGAGAACTCGTCGGTGCCACCTTGGTGCATCATGCCGACCCTCGAGGAGCGTCTCAACACCATAGGGTTGGCATGATGCTTGAATGTGGCACTGGTGAGTTACTTGTCAGGACTCCCATGACCCATGACCCTATTAGTGGCGCCATCTTCATTTGGTGAGCACTGTTAAGATTATGGATCTTTAACATTATTGATTGAAGAAATGCAATGTTGCCCTGTCGATTTCAAGAAATGCCCGTGTTATAAGCTTCATATTCAATCTGTAAGAATTGCTAACAAAAATGTATATATTTCTTTATGCCTGATAATGTCTGATAAATTCATAAAAAGATTCAAATTTAAAACACTCACAAAAGGAAGAGCTCCTGGAAAACAGTAGGTATGGAGTGCAACAAGGGATGATCCTGCGGTGTCACTAGACGCCGCCCATTCTGAGCGTAATCTTAAATCGCCACTTTTGGCGTAATCTTATTCCTTATTTGATACACTCCTTCCTTATAAGATTACAGGTTGAATGTGTATTTGTCATCCATATGTGCAAGAAGGGAAAAGAAAAGCGGGGGTCGGGGGGCAGAGCCCCCCATATCAACATAAGACACCATTCAGATTAAGATTACGGGAAAGTTGCGGTTTGACTGATTTGTATTAATATTTAAAATCTGGGCTTTTTAAGTGGGCTTTTTAAGATTACAGGTGGAATGGGTGGCGTCTAGTGACAGGTAGTCAGGTTCATCCCCACTTGCGTATGGAGCAGCGCGGTGACACTGTCTGTGATTGACTGATTTTATTAGTATTTCATCACATGTAGAGGTACACGCTCTGGCTGAGCGACAGCAACTCATTGAGGCCATGTGCAGTACAAATGCTTCTGAGAATTAAATAATAGGTATTATGATAATATTTTAATGCTAAAACAATAACATGTTATAGCTAAAATATTGTGCAACAATATATTACCCTACAGTTATTTATTTTGTCAAGATCATTTTTTCATGAAGCTGGGGCAAAACAGACACCCCCCCTCCTCACAATCATAATTCCTATGGTGAAACCCCGTAGAAATGATTAGAATATGAAAAAAAAACATGCTTGGGCTAAATAAAAAAACACTCAGAATGATGAGACATGCTTATTAGAATATAAAATTATTTTTTGAATATTTTTTTATTTTGGGGTTTTTGGGGGGAATTTTGAATTCTTCTTGAAATGCATGATATTCAACGGTCATAAAAATCAATTAAAATTGAAATAAGATAGATAATAGTCATGCAATAACATTAGCTAAAAGATGGGAGCAAGAAAATTATTAAATAATAATAATATCTTTTATTGACAACTGAAATGGAAGTCATTTCTGACTTATGTGTCATACAAAAGATAATAATTCAAAATTAAGAAATTTCCAGGGTCCCTTTTGCCCTGGCCCAAAAACCATTTTGCCCCAGGGGTTTACCTGTGAGTTATTTGCCTGAAGGAGTTCGTTTTGCCCCGGTCTCCCCTATATATTTCCTAAATTTGATGTGATGTTCACACATAGTTACTAACTAGAGAAAATATAGGGAGTGCCCCACTCGCCGCCTTCGCGCCCCGCCAACTCTTCCCCTAGTGAAAATCACACGCACTAATCTACAGTGGCGCCATCTATCGGTATGATTAGAGGAAGTACTAAAACAAATCAAGAAACTGAAGAATGGTAAGGCAGGAGGTGTTGATGCTGTAGTCAATGAGTTTCTAAAAAATAGCCCTGCCGAATTTATTCGTCTAGTTGTGGACTATTATAATCTGGTACTCACCTCCGGCATAGTACCCTCAGCATGGAAGATAGGAATAATAGTACCCCTTTTTAAAAACAAAGGTAGCCCCAAAGATGCGGATAACTATAAAGGGAATCACTTTGCTTAGTTGTATTGGTAAGTTGTTTACATCACTACTGAATCAAAGATTGAGCGACTACCTAGAATCAAACCGACTACTTGGTGAAGAGCAAGCAGGGTTTAGACATGGATACTCAACATCTGATCACATCCTCACTTTAAACCTGATTATTGATTTTCTCCTGTCCCAAAAGAAACGAGTATACTGTGCTTTTATTGATTATAAAAAGGGCTTTGATATGGTAGATAGAGCCAATCTCTGGTCTAAGTTACTGGGTCTAGGAATATCTGGAAAAATCTTTGATGTCATAAAGGGTCTTTATACGGACACTAAATCGTGTGTCCGTAGCAACAACCAAACATCCTCATTATTCAACTGTGAAATGGGTGTTAGACAAGGGGATAACCTGTCTCCACTATTATTCTCCATATATTTAAACGATCTAGAATCTCATTTGAAGGAACATTGTATCGGAATTGTTGTAGAAAACAGGACACCAGATATGTTTGTAATGGTAGAACTGTACACTCTGTTATATGCAGACGATACAATACTTCTCTCTTATACCGAACACGACCTCCAACAGTCACTTAACACCCTATATAATTACTACCAGACTTGGAACCTTACAGTAAATACCAGTAAGACTAAAGTCATGGTTTTCTCTCGAGGAAAAGTTAAAAAAGTCCCTGAATGGCAATTTGGTGCTGACATAATCGAGACAGCCTCTGAATATACTTACCTCGGTGTGACATTCAACTATAATGAATTATTCAATAAGGCTATGGACAAACAGGTTAACCAGTCCAGGAGAGCTATGTATGGTATGACTAGTAAGGTGAGGAAATTACAACTTCCTATTGATATTGAATGCCAGCTCTTCGATAGCTGTGTGGTCCCAATCCTGCTATATGGATCAGAAGTATGGGGGCTTTCAGATATCACACAAATTGAAGTGTTTCACTCTCAAGCCTGCAAAAATATGTTATACTTACACAAAAACACATCCAATAGCATTGCCCTAGGTGAATTGGGGAGACATAAGGTTCAGTACTATATCACCCAAAGAATGTTAAACTATTGGGCCAGGTTGGTTAATGGGAAAGAGTCAAAAATTGGTTACACTGTCTACAATATAATGAAGAAATCATTTGATGAAGGGTCCATGCAGTCTAAATGGCTCTCAAAAATTAAAAGTTCACTCATTGACCTAGGCTTGTCCTTCCTGTGGCAAACAAATAGTTTTAATCCAGAATGGTTCAAAAGACTTATAAGTTTAACGGGGTCTGACTGTTCTTTCTTCTCATGCGAACGTCATAAACTGATCAACTCAAAGTTTCTGAATGGTGATGTGAACACAAGGATGCATGACTTATTTAACACTAGTGATCCCCAACAGCTGCGTAACTTAGCCAAGTTTGTGAAACTCATCATGCTAAAATTCTTGTGAGCCAACATTTGAGCATACAAAGCATAATCGGATCTCATTTTTCATATATGCAGCCAAGTCAGCATGTCAAACTATACATTGGTAAACGTCTGCAGGTAAATGCCCATGGATATGTGTAAGATCATAACTTTAGCATATAGCACACATGTATGTCTTCTAAATTCAATAATCTAAGTCATAGGTTCCAACGAAAGGAGTCATCTCAAACCTATTGTAGCAGGTGGATTACCCTAGTCATAAGTCTGCAGTATGGTGCCACTGAAACCATCCAATCATGGTCCTGTGAATATGCTCCAGATATTTACACTAGTTTTAGTGATCAAAATGTACAAACGTCAGTAGTCGGTAATATTACAGTATATCTAGTCACATATGTTTGTATTGTACATCTCTAAGTAGATTATAGTTAGTGATATTATGTATTTCTTCTAGCTTTAAATTAAGTGTTAAGTTTGGTGCTCTTATTCTTAACTTGTTATTGTGGAAATATTATCTAAAAAAACTATATATCATGTTATATCAGCATATTTAACCAATAATATATGAATATGAAGCACAAGGGTTGTGTATTGATGAATAACGACCCGAGGTGCGTAGCACCGAGGTCGTTATTCATCTATACACAGCCCGAGTGCAGTCATATTCATATATTATTAGGTTTATTATACGATATTTCGATTCATATGTCTTTAATTACCTTTAAAACGTCCTAATTTCGCCATTTTGAAGGATTATTGACTGAATATCACTCGTACACCAGTAGCGCCATGTTGTTTTGACATCCCACCAACCCTGCTCGCTGATTGGTGGAGCCTGGCTACGTCATGCCCTCAATCTCCAACACTGAGTCCAACATAGAATTTGCAAGGGGGCCAGCTTGGGGCGGTGTTAAAGTATAACCAGGGTTTCCCTCCAGTGTCAACACAGCCGGATTGGCATGTGCGCTAGCGACTTCGCCTCACACACCAGGGGTACCCGGATCGATCCTGGGTGGAAACGAACCATTTTCAAAATGCCTATTTCTATGTGAAAAAAAATCCCTAGAATTATTTTAACGAAAGGCTAAGTAAAGTCCAACTTCTACCTTTATAGTAAAAAAGAAATTAGAAAAAAATATTGATTTTCAAAGAAATTATACCAAAAAATGCCTTTTCTTCTGTAACTCGGAAAATAATGGTCCTACAGGGCTGGAAATCCGCCTGTAGACTCCTTGTTTCGCCACCTCCCTCTACCAGCGCCTCCACGGCGTGGTGGTTAGCACGTCGGACTACAAGTCTTGATGTAGCGTGTTCGAGTCTCCATGAAACCTCGGATTTTATGGCTGAGGATCTTCAGAATCGTTCTGATATCCGCTCCCATTCAGAATCGTTCTGATATTCAGGACATCAGAACGATTCTGAAATCCCCATTCAGAATCGTTCTGATATCCAAATATGCACCCCCTCAAGTCTCCTGTATGCACCAATATAAGAACGTGAATATCACGTAAAAAGCACGCTGTAAGCCCATATCGTATAATAAACCATTATAATTGAAATATGCTTCTGTATCATATTTGTATATACCCATGTATCTCATGTACCTCTCGAAGGTTTAGAGAATAAAAATCATTGTCATTGTCATTGTCATTGTCATTGTCATTGTCATTGTCATTGGCAGCTTCAGCGACTGCAACTTGCACCGTTTTATCCCGACTTCCTGCTGTGAGCAGAAACACCAAAATAAGGCACACAGCTGGTTATTTTGTCAAGGTACGTATTTATGAACAATATGAAGGAACAAACTGCAAGCTTGTAGGTGTAGGCCTAATCAGCTGATGGCTCTCCGGGTGGCAGCAAGCACTATCACTATTGAATCTATTCATTCATTCAGGAAGGTATTATTATCACTACCTCCCTGATTCATTGCACTCACTCATTGTCGGCGTCGCAGTGCCGGACTCACTGACCAAGGCACGCACGGGTTAGCTCTCCCAAGTGAGAGGAAAGACGTTCAGAGCGTTATCTTAATAAGACTTTTAAGACAGTCTGAATAGTCTTAACTTTAGTAGAGGCCGCTTATGTCATTAAAAATAAATAATATTTTGAAAGTATTACTATTACGACTAGTATGTAATGGGGGGCTCTGCCCCCCAACCCCCGTTTCTTTTTCTTCTTTTTCTTCTTTTTCTTCTATTAGAGACATCCTGAGTTCCTCTGAGCTGGTTGCTGGCTTGAAATGATTTATTTTTAATGATAAGAGCGGCCCCCGGGGGGGTCTACTCCCTATCTTTTCTATAGTAACTATATGTGCGTACATCAGCCCGAATTTGGTACCCTTATAACTGCGGGAAATTCTGAAAAAGGTACCCCTTAGAAAGAGAATTTTGTGGGAAAAAGAACTCTTTCGCAGGTGATTGCCTAAAACACCCAAATATAGTTTGATTTCATGCGGGAAATCCGCAAAAAATTATAATTTTTAAAGCGATATTATCAGAAAAGCACCCCTTTCCCTGCCATAAGATGCCCTGATGAAAGAATAAGCACTTATAATACCATGATCTGGTAAATGCCAAACATGTGCTCTAAAAGGTACCCCTCTGGCCCAAAATGATCAAAAAAAGTACCCCTTAGAGAGGGCCTGCATGCACAATTGGTGGCGCCCAAAAAGGGCCCCTTTTCCTTCAGTTTGTGTCCGCACATAGTGACCAAAAGTGAAGGAGTGGACCCCCCGGGGAGCGGCCCTGGGTAAGACACTGAATTAAGACTTTAAGATGTCTTATTAAGATAACGCTCTGAACGTCTGTCCTCTCACTTGGGAGAGCTATCCAGTTTTTGCCTGACCAAGGCAAGATTTCTTAGCATGCAGTCACAGTGGTCACGTGTCAGTCACTCCTTGTCACTGACTCTATCCCGGTGTGTGTGTGTGTTGGGGGGGGGTCAAAAAGTGTAAAGGATAATTAACGCCCCCCCCCCCCACCTCTAATTAATAAATGCCCCCTTAGGCTTAGGCTGGGGATATAGATGTGGGGTCCTCTCATCGCCCCCCCCCCCTTGAACTATAGAAACGTGCAGGTTATTTTTTTTGCTAAAAAGGGGATTCATTTTTTACGCCCCCCCCCCTCGAGAGGAGCCAGAGTTTTTTTTACACCCCCCCCTCAGGAGGGGTCGAAAATGTTTACCCCTCCCCCTCCTCTGTAACTAATAAATGAACACTACCTATTTAAAGTGTATTCATAAAAGCAGCATAAATTTGTAGACTGTCCATTCTGTAAAATAAAGAGAAACATTGAAATTGAATTGATCCACATGACCCCTGTCGACAATCTCACCATGGACGTTAGATTCATTATGTCACCCTAGCGATTTTAAATATTAAAAAGAGTTACCCTTGTGACAGAATTTTTGCCAATGCGCCATTATGGAGGATCAAGGGTAGTTTTAGTATTTAAGAAGATAATTGTGAATAATACCAATGTGCCAATGGGCGGCTAGTTAAAGATATGAATGTGTCTACTATACAGTCAGGATATCTGTTGGTAACTGTGGGAAGGTGTGACTCTTCATGTCTATAATGAAGTTAATCTGCATTGTGTAATGTCCCTCTTTCTGCTTTTGATTCAGGATGGCAGCAGATGGAGAGCAAGAAGTAATGCAGTGGTGAGACCTGTTCAGATCTACTTGTGTGCAGAGTGGTACCAGGGATGCCCATGGTACTGATCCTCATGCAATAGACATCCCATTAACATGACCATGGACGTCAATACACATTCATGACATGACCCTTACTAAGGGAGTGTTCATTTATTATTTACAGGGGAGGGGGCGTAAAAATTTCCGACCCCTTCTGAGGGGGGCGTAAAAAATTCTGACCCTTCTCGAGGGGGGGGGGCGTAAAAATGTAAGCCCCTTTTTAGCCAAAAAGCCCACGCGTTACTATAGTTCAAAGGGGGGGGGGCGAAAAAATGTCTTCGGCGAGGGGGGGCGCGAAAATTACACGCGCTCTCGAGGGGGGGGCGTAAAAACTTTTTCGCCCCTCCGCGCGAAATCTCACCACCTCCCCCCTGTAATTAATAAATGAACACTCCCTAAGCATGGATGCCACCAAGAACTACAAGCTGTACTCGTGTACCCAGTGTAAGGCCGTGTTTAGTACCCTGACAGATGCCACCACCCACCTGCACACCCACATAGGCACCAAGGCCGGCACCAACGCCACTACTGGCGGGTCTAAGTCAAAAGTACCAGGTCCCACTAGTACAACTACATGTGATGAAGCCGTCACCAACTCCAGTAACTGCCGCTGTCCAGCGGACCAAACCTGAGTCACGAGTACCACGTCCCAGTGGTACAACTCCAAGTGATGAAGCAGGTCGCGGTGGTAGAGCAGATAAATACACACTCAAGATTCACATCTCGGCCTCAGGTTCCGCCTTCTACCAGTGTTCACACTGTAGTAAGGAGTTTGGCCTCCTGAGTGAAGCAGCTGCTCACTTGGCAAGTGTTAATATCAGCAGTTCTAATGGTAAAGAGAACCCACCTGATGGAACTCTGAAAGAAGTGTTATCCGGACCTGCGTCTACCAGTACAAATGGTGTACAGCAAATGCTTGTATCAGAGACACCGGAGGTTAGAAAAACTGACGTCCACAAAGCACCGATTCTGAAATTCAACAAGTGTCACATCTGTGCCAAGACGTTCGATCATCCGACAGACCTGAAGATACACTTATTGTTCCACCGGGGAGAGGAGCATCCTGAGATTCCTGTTCAGCCAAAGCCACGACATGAATGTTCAGTGTGTAACAAGACGCTCGCCGATGCAGGAAGCCTTCACCAACATCTAAAGATCCACACGGGGGAGAAACCTCACGGGTGTTCTGTGTGCCGCAAGCGGTTCCTGCTGCTGTCAGGGCTCAAGGCGCACAGCCTGACCCACAACACGGACACCCCCTACCAGTGTACAGTCTGCAGGAAGAGGTTTAGTGTGCTGCGGAACCTGACCAAACATCAGGCCACTCACAGCGCAGACAAACCCAACATGTGCCTCCTCTGTAACAAGAAGTATCCAACAATCGCTAGTTTGCGCTCTCACATGAAGATCCACACCGGAGAGAAATCTCACAAGTGTTCGGACTGTGGGAAGGCCTTCCTGACCTCATCAAGACTTAACACACACATGGTGTCCCACTCAGGGGTGAAGCCGCACGGCTGCTCTATGTGTGGTAAGAGGTACAGGAAGCTACAGGACCTGCAGACACATGTTCTCAGCCACACCACTGAGGGCACCGAGGACTCACTCCGTGGAAGCCGGAGGATATTCACACGGTCATCTAAGGGACTTATAAAGAAACTGTCTGATACCGGAGAGACGGCTACTAAGAAAAGAACAGAGATTGAAGTAGATGTATCCTGTAATGAAGAAATAGATCCCTCTGATCATGAACAGGAAGAGCAGATTGATGAGCCTTGCACCGTGATACAAAGTGTAGATGAGCACCATATGTGTCCAACCTGTGGGGAAGGTTTTAGTGACGCCCTCAGCCTCACTGAACACGAGACGAGCCACGTGACAGCCAAACACCAGCGGTGTCCTGTACTCAAAGCCCAGTTCATGACGCCGTCTAGCGAGCTCCCAGACATAATGCATATAAAGGAGCTCCCTGATATTAAACACAATGGGGAACTTTCAGATATGACACACCCTGGAAAGATCTCTGACATGATGCACTCCGGAGAGATCTCCAACTTGACACACTCCGGAGATCTCCCCGACAGCGGGAACCACAACAAGCACCCATGTCAGCACTGTGGGAGGAGGTTCCCGCGCCTCCCAGAGCTCTTCTCACACACCACGGCCCACACCTGTCTGGTGTGTAACCAGAGTTTCTGTGACCTGCTGTACCTGACTCACCACCTCAGGTCCCACTCTGAGGGCAACCCCTGTAAGTGTGCCGTGTGCTACAAGGAGTTTGCTGAGCAACACCAGCTGGACGAACATGTTAAGATGCATGCCGAGAGAAAAGACGGAGTTAAGGAACCGGGGTTTAATTTTCTGTCGTCGTTAAAGAAGTATGTTGACAGTCACCACACAGGGTACCAGTGTTTTATCTGTGGTGCGGTTCTCTACCACTACTCTGACGTCACATGCCACCTGTTGGCGCTCACCAGGGTCAGACGCTTCTCATGTCCGCTGTGTGCGGAGGAGTACGATCAGCTACCGGACTTGTGGAAGCACATGAGAGACCATCCAGGCGAGGCCACGCACAACTGTGACCGCTGTTACGAGCTGTTTGCTACCCAAGAAACATTAGCAGTTCACAAATGTCTTCCGGAGAGGAGGGAGTATAAGTGTTGTCATTGTGATGAGTTCTTCCCTCTGTTATCTGACTTTAAGCAGCACGTGTCTGAGATACCGACCAGGACTAACATGCATGTGTGCCCAACGTGTCATAAATGGTTCCCCAAACAGAGTAAGGTGGACGCGCACTACCGGTTTTACCACAAGCGGGTGTACAGGTGTACTGAGTGCGACTCTACCTTCACCAAGATGTCGCTACACCGGGCGCACGTCCGCACCCACCTGACTGACACCACGGGTAGGACGCACACGTGTCGTGTGTGTGGGGAGGTGACACGTGACTCAGTGTACAGACTGCACCTACACACATACCTACAGCAGCACCACACAGACTGTGGGAGGTGTGTCAGGGGGTTCAGCACTCACAGGGGCATAGAAGAGCACCTAGCGGCACATCAACATGTTCAGGATGAAGTGTTTGGCTATTAATAAACTAAAATAGGAATTAATTGTTTGTTATTTTGGTTTCATGGATTTGTTGTTACATTTCTTTAAAAAAAGAAATCCAAACCCTTATGGGTTCGGACAGGGCATACAACGGCATTTAAAGCCTATGCCAAAAATGGATTTGAGATTAAGGGTTTGGCTGGTATGCTTGATGAAATGCACTTCGTAAAACAAAATCACAAAAACTGAGGCAAAATGGATTTTGCTGAAACTAAATTTTTTTTGGTACTTCATTTGAGATGTCTAGGAAATTGTCATAAATCTGTGGTGTATTAAAAGGGGATTGTGCCGTCAAAGTTTAATAGTTCATTGGAGACTGTAACAACATTTGCTGGATCCTGAACATGTAGGCCTATGGGAAGAAATTATTTAGTGAACACGCACATTATCTATGTGTAATTATATTTACAATAAATAAAAAGTAAAAGACATGAACATAAAATTAAGACAGATTCTGAGTTAATACATTCAAGGGAAACATTTATTATATTACTACGGGTAGCATCTTTATATCTGTCCATCTGAGGTTTGCCAAAATGGGTAGCACGGCAGCAGGCCTGACCTCTAGTGGGGAGGGACGCAGTTAGCATACAGTGGCGCCATCTTTGTCTGAACAGTTGCATCTGTGTCAGGAGGCTACAACTTTCACCATTTTCTCTTTTCATCCTGTGAAAAAACAAAACAAGATATGTTTACGTTTGTGAAGGTAGGACTGATGTTCTGAGACCGTTTCTGCATTGATTAAGACAATAGAGATGTGATTGTAAACCTAGACTGTGGCAGTAGCAGCTGTAGATTACTGGCATGGCACTGGTAAGGGCTGTTCACGAGTTATTGTTAAGCACTGTCCACACAAAGATGTGCACCAGCACTCACTACACTCACTCATAACACACTTGTGACTTTAATACTAGGTCTGTGTACCGCCTCCCTGCTCACGCCAGCTGTGCGCAGTACAGCGGTCTGGCTTACCCAATATACCAGACAGGTGAATGACTAGGTGGGCAATAATCCACCACCCCTACTGAGCAAATAGCTGCCCAATTCGAATGCAGTTTACGAATATATGACTAAGACATATAATCTGCAGAACCTTAGCTATTTATTTGTGACTGACACCCGGACTGACATGGTCGCAATATAATATTTTTCCACCAAAAACCAACAGCTGTCTGTATTCCCACTTCTCATTTGAACATGGCGACCTGGGCCAAACTGAGGCTTGTTGTGGAGCTCTCCAGGAAGTGTACCTCCAGTAGAATGTGTCAACAATGCCCATCGAAGTATTTAGAGACAATTTACAACAAATTTGAGGGCATGAGTGCATTCTACAGCCTTCCCTTTACCAATGCCACACCATAGCTCATATGCATTTGTCATAGAATATATCGTGGGCCTATAACAATGTGGTTGACAGAAGACCATTCACTTCCTGTAGTGGCCATGTTTGTTTGGGTGTGATAGTGTATGATCTACTCACTAGATGTCATATAATGTAAGGTCCACCTGGTGGATTATTGTAGGGCATGCGCAGATTGACCAAAACAATGGCGTGGGATTTAAACAAGAAGAAAACTTGTGGATTCAACTCAGATATCGACCTACTGCTAAATACAAGTAGTGGGAGGCATGTATCTGACATAGCATCTGGCTTAAGCAATATTCATGGATGAGGTAGGCATACACAGGGACACCCAGAAGTTAGCAGGACATTAGCTGCAGACCATTTTAGGGTGAGGTGGCTACGCAAATCAGTACCCAAAGCTGCGCTTTGGGTACTGACTGTACAAGTGACTTACCTGCTTTCATAGACGTCTATGCTCATCCGATAGCCATGCCGGCAGTGGGGTGTGGGTGTGTGGGGGGGGGGGAGAAGGGCAGAGGTGTAAACTCTTTCTCGTGGGTGGGGGGGGGGGAGAGAGGGGAAGGCATATAACTGCTCTTGGGGGCGGGGAGGCGTAAGAAGTTCTACCCGCCCCCCCCCCTTCTTTTGAAGCCACTGGTGCGGCTTATAGGATCGGCCTATAGTGGGGGTGTGGCTTTAGGGAGTGATCATTTATTATCAACAGGGGGGAGGTGGTGGGTTTGGGGGGGGGGCCAAAAAATTTGGATCCCTTGACCGGGGGGGGGGCAAAAAAATTTGGACCCCTCTTGGGGGTGGGGGCAAAAAAATTTAACCTGTTTTGAGCCAAAAAGCCCGCGCATTACTATGCTTCAAAGGGCCCTCGCGCGAGCCGATTTTCGACCCTGAGGGGGGGGGGGGGGAAACATTTTGACCCCTTGACGGGGGGGTGTTAAAAATTTCGCAATGGTTAAGGTTGATCGCTACTCATTGAATATGGACTCCTACGCAGCTCTCTGCGCACATAGCTTAAAATTGTTTAGAATAGGCTAAGGAAGTGTTCATTTATTAATTTAGGGGTGGGGTGGTGAGATTTCGCGGGGAGGGGCAAAAAATTTTACGCTCCCCCCTCGAGAGCGCGTGCAATGATTCGCGCCCCCCTCGCCGAAGATTTTTCGCCCCCCCCCCCCCTTTGAACTATAGTAACGCGCTGGCTTTTTGGCTAAAAATAGGCTTAAATTTTTACGCCCCCCCTCAAGAGGGGTCAGACTTTTTTAGCATATTTTTTAGCATCAAATTTAATCAATGGTCTTAAAACCACCACTTTTTTTTTCACAAAAGCGTTGCTTTTGGACCATAATTTTATTTTTCCCATTTAAGGAGACAATAAAGGATTTTTCATTTCCAATATAACATTGATGTGGGCAGTTGTTCACTGAGAAAAAAAATTGTGAAATTTTCACAATCTTTAGTATTTTTTACCAAAAATAGAAAATACTTAGTTTTTTTAAAATCTGTAATAAAAAAAGTAGCTCAGGACCCCCCTATTTTTTTCCATTTTTTAGTGATCTAAACTACCATTAGGCAAAAAATAGGAAATTCTATGGATGAAAAGTTAAGAGTAGCGATCAACCTTAAAAGTAACTTAAAGTGCCCTAGACCCTTGAAGGGGGGCTAGCACGGATTGTAGCAAAGACTGGTACCTGCCCTCTCAGATCGTCCAAAACGCACAGGAACTAGCGGAGCCTTAGCGGCGACCTGATTGCTTGTTATCAGGGTTGAGAATAGTAAAAGCATAGACATATATGATATCCCCTCTTTCCCCCAATATTGAGTTAAAATTCAAAATATACCTTTACTGTATAGTATTGTGTGTATGTATAGACCTATATATAATATAGTGTATACAATAATTTGTAACAATTCTGAAGTGGATTACATTATGATAACTGTGTCTCATCGAATCTTGTTTGTTCCAGGGAGAATGGATCCTCCACAGCAGTAGACCAGTCACATCTTCAGGGTCAGGCACTCTTCCACACCATTATGTCCACACTGACTGACATGCCTGCTTCGGAAAAAGTCGTAAATGGTGACTGCAGAAAGACAGTATAGTGCACTGCGTCATTTGCCATCTGTAACTGCCCTTTGAAGGAAATGTAAGATGTTTGACCGGCTGCAATGAGGGACCCTAAATTTCCCTGAGACCAAGATGGAGCATCAACCATGTACATCAACAAACACATTCACACTGTTTACGTGTTCCCGATGCCACTCGCTCTTCAGGACATCAGCAGAGTTAACGAGGCACCGTGAGACCGATTCAAACCACCATGCTTGTGGTAGAGAAACCCCACTTATCGTCAAAAAATATGAAAGCACAGATGGGAGTTTGTCATCAGAACATGTGTCGAAGCTTGGAAAGCTGGACATTCCAAGAGTTGTGGTCCATGATAAAGCGGCTACTGCGGTCAGTGCGGGACAGCCGACCCTGTACAAGCGTACCCGCTGTGTGATGGTGTCCAGTGACAAGGCAGCCATACGCAGCCACCTCCGCACACATAGTACACAGGAAGCCAACAAGGGAGGTCAGATGGTAAACCTTCCCACCAACAGGAAAACCTACACTAAAACTGTAGTGGAACCCTACACAGGAGGTCAGATGGTAAACCTTCCCACCCACAGGACAGTCTCCACTCAAGCCGCCGTGGGACCCAAGAGTGGAGGTTACAAGATAAAACTTACCGACTTCACGAGAACACTCCACAAACCCCAGTCATATGTGTGTCCGCTGTGTCACGTCACATCCAGTACAGCAGCAGCCGCCGCGCTGCACAGACAGAGACACATTGGGGAGACAGTGTTTAAGTGCTTTACATGTGGAGTATTATG
Source organism: Harmothoe impar (assembly GCA_947462335.1). NCBI lineage: Eukaryota > Metazoa > Annelida > Polychaeta > Phyllodocida > Polynoidae > Harmothoe > Harmothoe impar. Next base: position 10,901,251 of record OX381712.1, read on the forward strand.
TTCTGATCAGAACTCTATGAAGACACACATGCTGACTCATACGAGGGAGAAACCTGAGACGTGTGATCGCACTGATAATATAAATATGGATATAGTAAAAGATGAAAAACTGGAGACAAATGAGAAAACAGAGTCAAAATTAACTTTGTTATTTTCCTCAGTAGGACATGCTCAGAACGATGTTCCCTCATCATGTCCCTCACCAGAGGACATTCTGACTCCTGTAGATATAGGAGTTGAGACACTACAGCACTCTAATACACAGAGGGAAGAGGCAGGAGGGTCCCCTGGTACTGCTACAAAGCAGCCTGACAATGACACTTTACTTCATTCACAACCAGGTCTGCAGGCTCCAACATGGTCCTCACCTGAACGGGTGCAGGGCGATGTAATAGTGGGAGTTGAGACATCAGCAGAGGGAGCAGCCAGTGGCCACAGTGTGAGCGGGTCTGGTAGCGCTACATTACTACTTCATGTCACAGGGGAGCAGTGGCTACTGGAGGAACAGCAGCGGTTAGCCAAGGCTGTTACAGCTGAAAAACACACACACATCATATACGATGATGCAGATGCTTTTCATCATAAATCTGTTACAGAACTAGAGGAACAACCTTCTGAAAGAGAACTAGAGGAGCAAACCCCTGAAGAACAACCAGAGGAACAACCCTCTGCAAGACAACCAGAGGAACAGCTCCCTGAAAGAAGACAACCAGAGAAACAGCCCCCTGAAAGAAGACAACCAGAGGGACACTCCTCTGAAAGACAACCACAGGGACAGCCCCCTGAAAGAAGACAACCAGAGGAACAATTCTCTGAAAGACAACCACAGGACCAACCATCCGAGAGACCACCACAGGGACAAACTCCTGAGAGACCTACTATGGAGTTTGAGTCATCAGAGGGTGTGAATACCCTGACTGCCCCTCCTGTAGTAGAGCATCCCTGCACGCTGTCTGAGTACCAGCAGGCTGAGTGTCTCCAGTGTTACCAGTGCATCGAAGGCTTTACTGATGTCAATGAACTCACTACTCACATAAAGGAGCATCCAGAACAGCCGCCTGGGGAGTCACCGCCGTGCGGGGAGCGGGGTGTGTGTGGGGGTGGAGGGGGGAGGTTGGGACTGTGTCACGTGTGTGGGAGGACGTTCACAGACAGCTACCTGCCCCGACACCTGCTGCTGCACCTGGAGTACCAGCCCTACCAGTGCTGTCTGTGTGGGGACCGCTACAGGCGCTCCGTGCACCTACAGCGTCACATGGTCAGCCACCGCGCCGACACCGGCCCCTTCACGTGTAGGCACTGTCAGCAGGAGTACACCACACAGAAAGGTCTGAAGATACACATGAGGAGCCACACAGGGGAGAAACCTCACCAGTGTTCTGTTTGCAGTAAGAGGTTCAATCATTCCTCAGTCCTGAACCGACACATACGGCTAACGCACAGAGACCGCCTGCACCCCTGTACGCTGTGCAGTAGGAAGTTCATACAGATAAAGGAGCTTAAGGAACACATGGTGAAACACACATCTAAAGTATTGAATAAACCTGACTGTAAACCATCTTCAGCACTGACAGATTCTGATAGCAGTCAGAGAGATGAGAAACAGTGTGCATATTGCAATGCGAACTACATGACAAAATCAGCCCTCAAAATGCACATGTTGACCCACACAGGAGAAAAACCTCATAAGTGTGCTGTTTGTAGCAAAAGGTTTAAGTGCTTAGGTAACCTAAAGCAACACATGATGACCCACACAAGGGAGAAACCTCACCAGTGTTCTGTGTGCCCCAAGAGGTTTCCTACGTTAGTGGCAGTACGCAGTCACATGAGAATACACACAACCCCCAACCCATACAAGTGCCACCAGTGCGATGCGGCGTTTAGACGCAAAAGTACCTTGGCCCACCACATTAGGATCCACAGCACCCACCCTGTAGTGTGTCTAGTATGTGGTAAACGGTTTACGTATTCATTACAGCTAAAGAAACACATGGTGCTCCACAACAGTGCAAAACCTCACAAGTGCTCTGTGTGTGACAAGAGGTTCTTGTGGACAGTTCACTTACAGCTACACATGTTGAAGACACACCCTGGGGAAAAGCCTTACAAGTGTTCAGTGTGCAGTCAGGGGTTTACACAACAAACAGGTCTAGATGTGCACATGACGACCCACGCAGGGGAGAAACCTCACAACATGAGGACCCACACAGGGGAGAAACCTCACAGGTGTCAGCTGTGTGGGGCGAGGTTCAGGCAGGAGTCAGCTTTAAAGGAACATGAAATGACACACACAGGTGACAAACCCTTCCAGTGTGACAAGTGTGATAGAAGCTTTACACAGAAGGTCTATCTGACAGAGCACATGCGGTCTCATGAGGAAAGACCTCACAAGTGTACAATGTGTGCGCAGAGCTTTCAGGATATATCTGACCTGACACGGCATAAAATAAGTCATAAGGTTCGCTACAAGTGCACCGTGTGTAAGGAGTTATTCAACACACAGTCATGTTTAGAGCGGCACATCATGACACATGGGGATAAACCTTACAAATGTACCATGTGTACCGAGAGCTTTCGGGATTTCTCCGAATTGACTTGGCATAAGCAAAGTCATAAGGTTCGTCACAAGTGCACCGTGTGTAAGGAGTTATTCAACACACAGTCATGTCTGAAGCGGCACATGATGACGCATGGGGTGGAGAAGAAGCGCTATCACTGCTCCACGTGTAACAAGGTGTTTGACACGCAGGCCGGTCTCACACGACACATTATGACGCACGTCCTAAACGGCTTCTACAAATGTCATTACTGCGGGAAACAGTTCATTAAACAGGCAGACCTCAGGCTGCACGAGAGGCAGCACTGCTGACTGTAGTGTGAGATGTGAGTCCATAGCGTGACAGAACTGTGCTGGTACTGTATGTACCGAGCTCAGTCTGCGAGTAGCTTCACCAAGAGCCAATTGCATACCTTGAGATGTTCATCTCAATTTTGTAGTCATTCAGCAAAGGACAAATAGAGGCAATACCATACATGAATAACTACATAATTAAGGTGGACATCTCAAGGTATGTGGCTGATTCTAGATCAATGCATGATTATTTGACAGTAGTAGGGCCTACATATAATAGTACTTGGATTTATAGTGAGGAAAACCAAGCAGACAAGTTTGCATGCTCAACCCTTGCAGTGAATAAACCTGTGATTACAAAGAGAATAGTCCATTCTTTAGTTAGTTATCAATACCGTACCGGTATACAGTAGGTCTAGGCCTATAGGTAGGCCTAGTATAAATGGGGAGAAAAGTGATAAAATAGATAATGTTATGTTTGGGAATATCAAATTACCCGCCAGTGCTGCATTTATAGGCGACATCATGACGACCAAGGGTACGATACATTAATGCACTATGCGCCCCTTAAAGGATTCTTAAGGCTGATTGAGGGAGTAATCATTTTTTAACAACAGGGGGGGTGGTGGGTTTCCGCACGGAGCGTGCAAAATTGTTTAAACCCCCCCGGTCAAGGGGTCAACATCTTTTACCCCCCCCCCTTGCGGGTCGAAAATAAGGGCGCGCGCGGGCCCTTTGAGGCATAGTAACGCGTGGGCTTTTTGGCTCAAAACAGGTTAAATTTTTTTGACCCCCCCCCCGCCAAAGGGTCCAAATCTTTTTGCCCCCCCCCCTCCCCTGTTGATAATAAGTGATCACTCCCTATTCCCTATGCTATTTTCGATCTACATTACACTAACCATCCCCAATATTCTAATAAATTTATAAATCGTATATGAAGTGGGCTGGGGTTGGAATAGTGGTCTAAATAGAGCTCTCTTTTTTACTTAACGAGGTGTACAGTAACAATGTGCATCAATAGATGCTACCGTAATATCAATCAGAAAGCTGAAAACAAAACTATTTAGGTCCACAAGCCCAGTGAGCCGGGCTACTGGCGCCCTCTTCTGTTGAACCGGGAGTTACAGCTATAACGGAGGTGGTTGCAGTGGGTTACATCGCCCTGGATGGTGTTTCTCCACAAATATACGGACGTCCGCAAATTTGCGGATGTCCGCAAATATATTTATGGACCTCCGCAAATATATACGGATGTCTGCAAATATATACGGAGGTCCTTATATGTATGCTTAAGTACCAAAAAGACATATAGGCCTTTATTTGCGGAGCTCCATAAATATATGGAGAGTGTATTTACGGACATCCGCAAATTTATGGACGTCCGTATATTTGTGGAGAAACACCATCCTGCCGCTGCGCCAAAAAACGTCATATGTCCAAAAAACTTTACCACAAGTTTAAAAGTGCGGTAACTTTGTCCAGGTGAGTCTCTTTCTGTACAACACATGTTGATAACTCTGTGTTCTTGTTCGTGTCCTGTGCTGTGTGCTGTCATGTGTCAACAAACCAAAGCGTCACAATGGATGTCTCTGTGTCATGTTTAGAGCGGCACATCATGACACATGGGGATAAACCTTACAAATGTACCATGTGTACCGAGAGCTTTCGGGATTTCTCCGAATTGACTTGGCATAAGCAAAGTCATAAGGTTCGTCACAAGTGCACCGTGTGTAAGGAGTTATTCAACACACAGTCATGTCTGAAGCGGCACATGATGACGCATGGGGTGGAGAAGAAGCGCTATCACTGCTCCACGTGTAACAAGGTGTTTGACACGCAGGCCGGTCTCACACGACACATTATGACGCACGTCCTAAACGGCTTCTACAAATGTCATTACTGCGGGAAACAGTTCATTAAACAGGCAGACCTCAGGCTGCACGAGAGGCAGCACTGCTGACTGTAGTGTGAGATGTGAGTCCATAGCGTGACAGAACTGTGCTGGTACTGTATGTACCGAGCTCAGTCTGCGAGTAGCTTCACCAAGAGCCAATTGCATACCTTGAGATGTTCATCTCAATTTTGTAGTCATTCAGCAAAGGACAAATAGAGGCAATACCATACATGAATAACTACATAATTAAGGTGGACATCTCAAGGTATGTGGCTGATTCTAGATCAATGCATGATTATTTGACAGTAGTAGGGCCTACATATAATAGTACTTGGATTTATAGTGAGGAAAACCAAGCAGACAAGTTTGCATGCTCAACCCTTGCAGTGAATAAACCTGTGATTACAAAGAGAATAGTCCATTCTTTAGTTAGTTATCAATACCGTACCGGTATACAGTAGGTCTAGGCCTATAGGTAGGCCTAGTATAAATGGGGAGAAAAGTGATAAAATAGATAATGTTATGTTTGGGAATATCAAATTACCCGCCAGTGCTGCATTTATAGGCGACATCATGACGACCAAGGGTACGATACATTAATGCACTATGCGCCCCTTAAAGGATTCTTAAGGCTGATTGAGGGAGTAATCATTTTTTAACAACAGGGGGGGTGGTGGGTTTCCGCACGGAGTGTGCAAAATTGTTTAAACCCCCCCGGTCAAGGGGTCAACATCTTTTACCCCCCCCCCTTGCGGGTCGAAAATAAGGGCGCGCGCGGGCCCTTTGAGGCATAGTAACGCGTGGGCTTTTTGGCTCAAAACAGGTTAAATTTTTTTGACCCCCCCCCCGCCAAAGGGTCCAAATCTTTTTGCCCCCCCCCCCCTCCCCTGTTGATAATAAGTGATCACTCCCTATTCCCTATGCTATTTTCGATCTACATTACACTAACCATCCCCAATATTCTAATAAATTTATAAATCGTATATGAAGTGGGCTGGGGTTGGAATAGTGGTCTAAATAGAGCTCTCTTTTTTACTTAACGAGGTGTACAGTAACAATGTGCATCAATAGATGCTACCGTAATATCAATCAGAAAGCTGAAAACAAAACTATTTAGGTCCACAAGCCCAGTGAGCCGGGCTACTGGCGCCCTCTTCTGTTGAACCGGGAGTTACAGCTATAACGGAGGTGGTTGCAGTGGGTTACATCGCCCTGGATGGTGTTTCTCCACAAATATACGGACGTCCGCAAATTTGCGGATGTCCGCAAATATATTTATGGACCTCCGCAAATATATACGGATGTCTGCAAATATATACGGAGGTCCTTATATGTATGCTTAAGTACCAAAAAGACATATAGGCCTTTATTTGCGGAGCTCCATAAATATATGGAGAGTGTATTTACGGACATCCGCAAATTTATGGACGTCCGTATATTTGTGGAGAAACACCATCCTGCCGCTGCGCCAAAAAACGTCATATGTCCAAAAAACTTTACCACAAGTTTAAAAGTGCGGTAACTTTGTCCAGGTGAGTCTCTTTCTGTACAACACATGTTGATAACTCTGTGTTCTTGTTCGTGTCCTGTGCTGTGTGCTGTCATGTGTCAACAAACCAAAGCGTCACAATGGATGTCTCTGTGTCATGTTTAGAGCGGCACATCATGACACATGGGGATAAACCTTACAAATGTACCATGTGTACCGAGAGCTTTCGGGATTTCTCCGAATTGACTTGGCATAAGCAAAGTCATAAGGTTCGTCACAAGTGCACCGTGTGTAAGGAGTTATTCAACACACAGTCATGTCTGAAGCGGCACATGATGACGCATGGGGTGGAGAAGAAGCGCTATCACTGCTCCACGTGTAACAAGGTGTTTGACACGCAGGCCGGTCTCACACGACACATTATGACGCACGTCCTAAACGGCTTCTACAAATGTCATTACTGCGGGAAACAGTTCATTAAACAGGCAGACCTCAGGCTGCACGAGAGGCAGCACTGCTGACTGTAGTGTGAGATGTGAGTCCATAGCGTGACAGAACTGTGCTGGTACTGTATGTACCTGTACATAGGACAAAGAACACGAGAAATACCTCTGTACAAGTCGACCCTGTACAAGTGTACCCGCTGTGTGATGGTGTCCAGTGACAAGGCAGCCATACGCAGCCACCTCCGCACACATAGTACACAGGAAGCCAACAAGGGAGGTCAGATGGTAAACCTTCCCACCCACAGGACAGTCTCCACTCAAGCCGCCGTGGGACCCAAGAGTGGAGGTTACAAGATACTTACCGACATCACCAGAACACTCTACAAACCCCAGTCGCACGTGTGTCCGCTCTGTCACGTCACGTCCAGTACTGCAGCAGCCGCCGCACTGCACAGACAGAGACACATTGGGGAGACGGTGTTCAAGTGCTTTACATGTGGAGTAGTATGTTCTGATCAGAAGTCTATGAAGACACACATGTTGACTCATACGAGGGAGAAAACTGAGATGTTTGATCCCATTGATAATATTGATACAGTAAAAGAAGAAAACCTGGAGACAAACGAGGGAAAGGAATTGTCAAATACAGAGTATTTATTATTGTCCTCAGTAGGACACACTCAGAACGATGTTCCCTCATCATGTCCCTCACCAGAGGAAACTCTGAGTCCTGTAGATATGGGAGTTGAGACACTACAGCACTCAAATACACAGGGGGAGGAGGCAGGAGGGTCCCCTGGTACTGCTACAAAGCAGCCTGATAGTGACACTTTGCTTCATTCACAACCAGGTCTGCAGTCTCCAACATGGTCCTCACCTGAACCGGTGCAGGGTGATGTAACGTTGGGAGTTGAGACATCAGCAGAGGGAGCAGCCAGTAGCCGCAGTGTGAGGGGGTCTGGTAGCGCTACATTACTACTTCATGTCACAGGGGAGCAGTGGCTACTGGAGGAACAGCAGCGGTTAGCCAAGGATGTTACAGCTGAAAAACACACACACATCATATACGATGATGCAGATGCTTTTCATCATAAATCTGTTACAGAACTAGAGGAACAACCTTCTGAAACAGAACTAGAGGAGCAAACCCCTGAGGAACAACCAGAGGAACAACCCTCTGCAAGACAACCAGAGGAACAGCCCCCTGAAAGAAGACAACCAGAGAAACAGCCCCCTGAAAGAAGACAACCAGAGGGACACTCCTCTGAAAGACAACCACAGGGACAGCCCCCTGAAAGAAGACAACCAGAGGAACAATTCTCTGAAAGACAACCACAGGGACAAACTCCTGAAAGAAGACAACCAGAGGAACAATCCCCTGAAGGACAACCACAGGACCAACCATCCGAGAGACCACCACAGGGACAAACTCCTGAAAGACCTACTATGGAGTTTGAGTCACCAGAGGGTGTGAATACCCTGACTGCCCCTCCTGTAGTAGAGCATCCCTGCACGCTGTCTGAGTACCAGCAGGCTGAGTGTCTGCAGTGTTACCAGTGCATAGAAGGCTTTACTGACGTCAACGAACTCATCACTCACATCAAGGAGCATCCAGAACAGCCGCCTGGGGAGTCGCTGCCACGCGGGGAGCGGAGTGTGTTTGGGGGTGGAGGGGGGAGGTCTGGTCTGTGTCACGTGTGTGGGAGGACCTTTACAGACAGCTACCTGCCCCGACACCTGCTGCTGCACCAGGAGTACCAGCCCTACCAGTGCTGTCTGTGTGGGGACCGCTACAGGCGCTCCGTGCACCTACAGCGTCACATGGTCAGCCACCGCGCTGACACCGGCCCCTTCACGTGTAGGCACTGTCAGCAGGAGTACACCACACAGAAAGGTCTGAAGATACACATGAGGAGCCACACAGGGGAGAAACCTCACCAGTGTTCTGTGTGCAGTAAGAGGTTCAATCATTCCTCAGTCCTGAACCGACACATACGGCTAACGCACAGAGACCGCCTACACCCCTGTACGCTGTGCAGTAGGAAGTTCATACAGATAAAGGAGCTTAAGGAACACATGGTGAAACACACAGCAAAAGTATTGGATAAACCTGGCGGTAAACCATCTTCAGCACTGACAGATTCTAATAGCAGTCAGAGAGATGAGAAACAGTGTGCATATTGCAATGCGAACTACATGACAAAATCAGCCCTCAAAATGCACATGATGAAGCACACAGGAAAAAAACCTCACGAGTGTTCTGTGTGTAGCAAGAGGTTTAAGTGCTTAGGTAGCCTAAAGCAACACATGATGACCCACACAAGGGAGAAACCTCACCAGTGTTCTGTGTGCCCCAAGAGGTTTCCTACGTTAGTGGCAGTACGCAGTCACATGAGAATACACACAACACCCAACCCTTACAAGTGCCACCAGTGCGATGCGGCATTTAGACGCAAAAGTACCTTGGCCCACCACATTAGGATCCATAGCACCCACCCTGTAGTGTGTCTAGTATGTGGTAAACGGTTTACGTATTCATTACAGCTAAAGAAACATATGGTGCTCCACAACAGTGCAAAACCTCACAAGTGCTCTGTGTGTGACAAGAGGTTCTTGTGGACAGTTCACTTACAGCTACACATGTTGAAGACACACCCTGGGGAAAAGCCTTACAAGTGTTCTGTGTGCAGTCAGGGGTTTACACAACAGACAGGTCTAGATGTGCACATGAGGACCCACGCAGGGGAGAAACCTCACAACATGAGGACCCACACAGGGGAGAAACCTCACAGGTGTCAGCTGTGTGGGGCGAGGTTCAGGCAGGAGTCAGCTTTAAAGGAACATGAAATGACACACACAGGTGACAAACCCTTCCAGTGTGGCAAGTGTGACAGAAGCTTTACACAGAAGGTCTATCTGACAGAGCACATGCGGTCTCACGAGGAAAGACCTCACAAATGTACAATGTGTGCGCAGAGCTTTCAGGATATATCTGACCTGACACGGCATAAAATAAGTCATAAGGTTCGCTATAAGTGCACCGTGTGTAAGGAGTTATTCAACACACAGTCATGTTTAGAGCGGCACATCATGACGCATGGGGATAAACCTTACAAATGTATAATATGTGCCAAAAGCTTTCGGGATTTCTCAGACCTGGCTCGGCATAAGCAAAGTCATAAGGTTCGCTACAAGTGCACCGTGTGTAAGGAGTTATTCAACACACAGTCATGTCTGAAGCGGCACATGATGACGCATGGGGCTGAGAAGAAGCGCTATCACTGCTCCACGTGTAACAAGGTGTTTGACATGCAGGCCGGTCTCACACGACACATTATGACGCACGTCCTAAACGGCTTCTACAAATGTCATTACTGCGGGAAACAGTTCATTAAACAGGCAGACCTCAGGCTGCACGAGAGGCAGCACTGCTGACTGTAGTGTGAGATGTGAGTCCATAGCGTGACAGAACTGTGCTGGTACTGTATGTACCGAGCTCAGTCTGCGAGTAGCTTCACCAAGAGCCAATTGCATACCTTGAGATGTTCATCTCAATTTTGTAGTCATTCAGCAAAGGACAAATAGAGGCAATACCATACATGAATAACTACATAATTAAGGTGGACATCTCAAGGTATGTGGCTGATTCTAGATCAATGCATGATTATTTGACAGTAGTAGGGCCTACATATAATAGTACTTGGATTTATAGTGAGGAAAACCAAGCAGACAAGTTTGCATGCTCAACCCTTGCAGTGAATAAACCTGTGATTACAAAGAGAATAGTCCATTCTTTAGTTAGTTATCAATACCGTACCGGTATACAGTAGGTCTAGGCCTATAGGTAGGCCTAGTATAAATGGGGAGAAAAGTGATAAAATAGATAATGTTATGTTTGGGAATATCAAATTACCCGCCAGTGCTGCATTTATAGGCGACATCATGACGACCAAGGGTACGATACATTAATGCACTATGCGCCCCTTAAAGGATTCTTAAGGCTGATTGAGGGAGTAATCATTTTTTAACAACAGGGGGGGTGGTGGGTTTCCGCACGGAGCGTGCAAAATTGTTTAAACCCCCCCGGTCAAGGGGTCAACATCTTTTACCCCCCCCCCTTGCGGGTCGAAAATCAGGGCGCGCGCGGGCCCTTTGAGGCATAGTAACGCGTGGGCTTTTTGGCTCAAAACAGGTTAAATTATTTTGACCCCCCCCCCCCGCCAAGGGGTCCAAATCTTTTTGCCCCCCCCTCCCCTGTTGATAATAAGTGATCACTCCCTATTCCCTATGCTATTTTCGATCTACATTACACTAACTGTTCTAGTTTAGTTCTAAACTAGACCTCAACATCGCTACGATGATGTCACCACATGGTGGCCAGATGGCTACGGTGCAACAGTTGCTGCGTGCTGACGTCACACACCCTTATTTGGAATAGGCCTCACCCCAAGCTGGCGCAACTCCAGAAGGCGGGATGTGAAACGCAAGTAGGCCTAAACGTGCATCTTATCTAATGTGATCAATAAATTGAAAACATCACTATGTCACTTAATTAATAGGTTGCTGAACTGCTGAGCTGCGCTCAGCAAATAGACCTATGGCCTATTTATTACTTATTTTCATTGTTATAATCCGCCCTGTGACGTCACAGGCGCCCCAGGAGCCCCATGGCAGGGCTCACACAAACCAAAAACATTAAAAGGGTTGCATGACTCTTTTGAGGAAGTGGGTATGGGCAAATATTTTCCCATAAAAAGTGTGAAAAACCTAAAAAAGTAGAGGAGGAAATCCCATTCCTGACAGCTCTAAATATGCACCAGAATGCACCAGAATGCACCATTTCGCTTCTAGAAATGCAAAATTTCCTGGGGGGGGAAGCCCCCAGACCCCCCTAGATTGGTCGCTGCGCTTCACTTGCGAATTTGCTGCGCTGCGCTTGCAACACTTTTGTACCCCCAATATTTTGTCCCTGGAACCTATAATCATCTCTGTTCATCCCCCTCCCCCCCCCCACCATAAATGTTAACAGACCTTTGCCCCCCCAACTTTTAAATGGTTCCGCCGCCCCTGGACTAACCATCCCCAATATTCTAATAAATTTATAAATCGTATATGAAGTGGGCTGGGGTTGGAACAGTGGTCTAAATAGAGGTGTACAGTAACAATGTGCATCAATAGATGCTACCGTAATATCAATCAGAAAGCTGAAAACAAAACTATTTAGGTCCACAAGACCAGTGAGCCGGGCTACTGGCGCCCTCTTCTGTTGAACCGGGAGTTACAGCTATAACGGAGGTGGTTGCAGTGGGTTACATCGCCCTGCCGCTGCGCCAAAAAACGTCATATGTCCAAAAAAACTTTACCACAAGTTTAAAAGTGCTGTAACTTTATCCAGGTGAGTCTCTTTCTGTACAACACATGTTGATAACTCTGTGTTCTTGTTCGTGTCCTGTGCTGTGTGCAACAAACCAAAGGGTCACAATGAATGTCACTGTGTCCGTGATTTCTCTGGGAGTCTGGCACTGCCCGCCCGCGTGGGAGGGTTTGGGGGGGGGGGGGGTGAAAGGGGAGGAGCGAAATTCCCCGGGGCAGGGGCGGATCAGTCCGCTCTACGTCGTCACACGGGACGGATCGTTTTGAGACGTGCACGGAGACACCGCACTGTAAGTCAGGTATTTCTCGTGTTCTTTGTCCTATGTACAGGTATCATTCCGTCAATCTGATGAAGTAAGGTTTACTGGTCAGTCTGATGTCATTTGTCGACCTGTATTCTCAGAACTTTCTGAGTTTAATCGTTTTTTCCTTCTCGATGTTGTCGTCTGCTCCCGGCTGATTCCCACTCCGTTCCCAGCCCAGTTCGTTCATCTCTCCTCAGTGATAGGCCTACGTCTAATCGGTGATCTTACTGTTTATTTCTAATGGTTTGGACCCCCTATTATCCACAAATCACCAACCTTAATACCACTACCGCTACAGCGTGCTGAATAGAGTTGTTTCATACAGGATTCTTCCGAAAAACAACTTGGAAAATCTCTAAACTCAGTCGACGCCGAGACGTCACGCAGAGTGGATCGTTCACTCTAGTTCTAGTCGGTTTTGTGTTACTTATATTCTCTCTGAGACAATATCATCAGTTAGGTGAACTGATAATTCTGGTGTGATTTATCAACCAGTTTCATTCAGCATTTCTGTAGAAACTGCAGGGAAGGTTTTGCCCTCGCCACCGGCCTTCTCCCTAGTCTCCCTGCATGTTTTTTTTCAGTTTCCAGCGTGGTACATTCAAACCAGCATTTGTCGTCTGCTCTCTGGGACACAACCCTTCTGACATCATTGATCAACTGTGGTCTTCCCCATTACCACTACCAACACTTTTAGTCGATATTTTATACAACACTATTTAAATACTTGAGGATAGAACCGTGGGAAAGATATTTCTGTCAACGCCGAGAGTTCCCAGGCCCGGCCCGGGGGCGAGCAGATTGGTTCCCGGCAGCTCCTGCCTTCAGTGCCTGTGTAGGTCTACACAACCGTTCTGAGACTGGCCTCTAACACACTACTAACACGTGGTTTCCAACTCAGGTACTCCCACTGTTTTTGTCCAGATAATTTCTCGTATTTCACTTTATTGGTCAACTGTGCTCTCCCTATTTACAAAACAAGCATTGTCAGAAGGCTGGTAACCTCTATTTCATTCAATATTTTCAAATACTGGAGGAGGGAGCCGTGTATAAGAGCAGGTTTGAGATTGGGGTTGCTGTTGTCAACAACACGTGGGTAGGCCTAGGCCTACACTGCCTGTCTGCAGTCTCCCCTCCCGCCGCTGCCTGCTGCTGGTGCTCCCTACACTCAGTCCACTACAGGCTCCCTGCAGCCAGGCAGCACACACCCCGTCACACATACACACAGGGCGTGCCAGTGCTCCTGTTGAGTCAGATCTATACTTCTGGTGTGGCTTGTGTCTCATTCAAGATCCATTCAACATTGTAAAGTGTTAGACGAGAGATCTTTGATCTTTATAAAACCCTGTGTCCCTCCTGCAGCTACCACTAGGCCTACTGAGCTACACTTAGCCTCCTGCTTCCGCCTACTGCTGCTACTACTGGTACACCCAGCCCACAGTCACAGTGCAGGGTCCCTTCAGCCAGTCTCCACACAATCACTGTCTGATTACACCCTCTTTCAAAATTATTGTTAACATAAGAGGTTAAATAGTTTTGGTTTGTCAGACTTAGAGTTTTTACACCCATCTCTCCTTACACAGTCTCAAGTGTCATAAATAAAATTCTGGTCAACTCTCAAAACTATCATCGTTTTTCAAAGGATCTACCTCAGCCCAGGGTCAATTTTCCCCCATAAACTATACAAAAGGTTTTTTATTGTCCTATTGCATACATAGGATCATCTTAGTAAAATACATGCTTACATCCTAACATAGATTTACTATCATGTTGCCTCACAGCACCCTTAAAGGGGTTATGAGCCCCTCGGTGGAGGAGGGTCAAAAAGAAATAGGGCCAAGCCCTACCTCCTCTACTGGAAGCAGATCCACCAAGAACTCTACTAAAGGTAGATTGTATATTTCTCCTGGTAAGAGGAAATTCTATAACCTCTCACAGGATGGTGATATAAACAACCAAGACCGGGATGCTGTTGTAAGACTCAACAACTCTCCCATGTATAGAGAGACTAGGTCTAACATGTCAGATGTTTCTGTAGGAAATGATATAGTGAATGCCACAGTAGTGCAGCAGTCACAGATAAATCCTGTCCACAGGGGGGAGGAAAATCAAGGTGAGGCTGACTGGGCTTCAGCTGATAACAGTCAATCTATACCTGTACGCCCTGACCAGAACAAAGTTATTCTTATAACAGAGGTGGAAGACGGGTCTGAGGCTCTGCCAGCTTTACTACATTCTGACAAAGTAGCAAATCCATTCACTTCGGAAACATTTGCTCCACTCCACTGTTCTACAGGGGGTGTCTCAATCGGGGTCTCTACTAAGGCCCACCACTCAACCCTTCATGGAGAAGTAAATAGTAGTGTAGATAATCGTCAGGAAGAGGTAGTTGATATTCAAGTTGGCTTAGTTGAACCCCTTGAGAACCTCCAAAATCTTAATGATTTGTCCCAAGAGATGGGGTCTACCTATAGGCAACAGGGGAATAACAACATAAATGCCTGCCCTAGGGCTGGGGAAGGATACACTGATCTTGCGGGTGTCAGAAAGTCTTTTGTACCCTATGGTCTTCCCACTAGGGTCCAGTTGCTTGCTATAGATTGCAAAAATCTTGAAGAGAGTGTCACATACACAGATACCTATTTCAAAAAAGATATAGTTCAACTTTATTACGCTCTAAACCCCACTCGAGCCTGGGCTGGTGTCGTTATGGCCTCCTCTCTTGACCTCATGAGGAGTCATGCAGCACATAGTGCTCGGATGAGAGCCCCTTACCTTGAGGCCTGGGATGATTTACTCAGAACATCTGTCATAATAGAGAGAATGTCTCCCTGCTATGATAATTCATCGGAGGAAATCCTTGAGCTTGCTGAGGAGGCCCAGGGTCTTTTTCAAAATATTCATAACTGGGGTATGACTGCCATCAATATGATCGGCAATGAGCCCGATGATGAGGGAGAGACAGATATCCCTGGCACACAACTTGAGGTTACAACTCAGTCCAGCACCAAACCTATAGATGGTCAGGACTCTATACCTTGTGGGCAAGGCAACCCTCTCTTGGCTTCCACTCCGACCCAACTGTCAGGCGGTCCTATTAGGGACACTGGGGTATTAAATACCTCTCACATTATAGGAGAGGATAATGTAGATGAAAAAGCAAGCCCTACGGTAGTTTCAAAAGATAAAAGCCCAGTGGTTGATCCACCTCAGCCTCCCACTCACAAAGTTCATGCCTTCTGCCACCAATGTGGACAGAAGACCAATCCAAAAAAGTGTACACACTGCACCCTCCCACTTCCAGTCCCGAAGGAGACTAGATCACTCAGGGTCGGACAGTTCTCCACTCATGTTTATTATACCTCGGTCAGTCATCCAGACTACCCCAAGCTGGCTCTCATCAAGGGGGGAGTGCTTGACCCCCTAGGGTTGAAACTATCAAATATTAGTATCACTAGCCTTTCTGGCAAACAACTCATCACAACTTACCCAGGGACAGGTCTAGACATCTCTCTCTCAGGCTCTGCCGAGTATGTTGAATATGTTCCTAGCCAAGGGGACATAGCCATGAGCAATCATGAGAAGTTCAGCTTCTTCCAGCCTACGTTCCCACATGATTTACCCATCCCTCTTATGGACAAGCTTAAGATAGCCCATAAAAAAATCAATATTAGTTATTTCCAATCAGAGGACTGGGGTCCTCTCTTCCGTATCCCAACCAGCTCCAAGCTGTATAGCGAGTTAAGAGACCATGGTGATGATTTCTTCTTTGCTGATCTTGACTGGAAGAAAGTGAGAAAGTTGACACCGACTCTCATATTCAGTGATGCTATAATCAAAGATAACGCCAAACCTCCACAGGAGGGTAATGCAACTTTTGACACTCATAAGGGATCTAGTATTACCAGTGAGAAAGATGATACCAAGTGTTCCTCCAGTTGTAAGGATAGTTCTCCCACAGCCCCTTCGGCTGACCTGACAAAAGGGGGGGAGCAACCATTTACTGTGGTTCAAGGTAAAAAGCAAAAAAAAAAAGATTGGAAAAAAACTAAACCAGTCAATTGGCCTTCCAAAGATTATGCCTATGTAGTATGGGACTGCCCTCAGGAAATACAGGGGCCAGAATCAAAGGCCCCGGTAGTATGGGACCAAGTTAAAGCAAAATATAAAGGAATTAGGTCCATTCAGTGGACAGTCATGACCCCTAATGGGGTGAAGGCTATCCGAATCCTTGCCACACGGTCCCTCCCACGACAGCTTACTACCGATTTTGGAGACCTGATACTCGACAAAGCACCATTGAGGCCAGCCAGGTGTTGGAAATGTCATGTTCTCGGCCACCTTCCCTTTGACTGTGAAAGTCACCAGATCTGTCCCCGTTGTGCAGGCCCTCATGAGCTAAGGGACTGTGAGAGCAAAGCTCTCCCAGTGTGCTCAAACTGTGGGGACAATCACCTATCATGTGCAAATAACTGTCCCATGTATTTAGAACACTTGGCGGCATTAAACCCTTCCCTCCCTGGTATGGATGATTCCATTCCTGGTCCTCCAAAAGATGGTATTCTGGGCTCTCCCCCCAGAAAACTACTCCCAATTAAGAGGACCGTGCCTTCAGGAGTCTGGGGAAATGGAGTAACTACTCCAATTAATCATGTTTCTATTCAACCTCAAGAGTCCCCTGTGGCACAGGCTAATCAACAGGTTCCTGGTCCTGTAGACAACAGGCAGGAAAGTGCTCCTGAAAACAAAAGGAAAAAAAGAAAGAGAAAGAAAAATAAGCTTAAGAAAGACCCTCAACCTAAAATCCTCACTCAAACTGACCCCTGTTACACAGTGGAAGTGTTTGAAGCAGTTTCTCAACCCGGTCCCCTTTATTATATACACACAAAGGTCTCTGGTAGTGTAAAGGGGAAGATTATACCTGTTTACCAGGAAATTGCCAAAGAGGAAATAGGTCCTAATCAGGTTACCAAAGGCACCTTCTCACCTCTTAACTCCATTTCCCTTAAGGGAAAGGAAGAGAATAAGGCCGAAGTAACCCCTCCTACTGTCACCACAGTTCAAACTGTGGTCGAGCCTACAGACCACACAGTAGTTCAACCTACACCAGCCATTCAATCGGCTGTCCAGCCTGAGGTTCAGCGAGGGACTCATCCAATAGTTCCACCGGTGGTTCAGCCCATGGTCCAGCCGGTACTTCAACCGAAGGGTCAGCCGGTGGTTCAACCTATGGTTCAACCGGTGGTTCAGACCTCAATTCCCAATGGTTCAGGGGAATACTTGGGCTACAATACCTTGTTGCAGGCCCAAGTTCAAGCCCAACAAGCTCAACATATGGCTCTTCTCCAACATAGTTTACAAGGCCTCAGACAGTATCCTCAACCCAACATGGCAGGACTACTGTCCAGACAAGGGGCCCACCTTGGTCTCCAGTACCCCTCTTTTCCCCAAATTCACCCTGCTCTTATTCAGGATCCTAGGAGCCTTCTAAGTAGTCTAGGCAGCCTGGGTACTCTAGGAGTTTACTAAATCCTTTCACCCATTTATTAGAAATCCAACTCTTTAATGGGAGACAAGAACAAAGACAAAAATCTAAAAATTGTCACCTGGAACTGCAGGTCTTATGAATCTCAAAAAAATGTAATACTCAAATATATCATAGAGAATGACATTGATGTGTTGTGCCTCCAGGAAACTAAGGCTCACAAAGAGTTTCAAATAACCCGCTATAATGGCTTCCATTCCTTGTATAAGGAGACCCCTAAACTAGGATTAGCTATCTTTGTAAAAAAAGAATATATAGCGGTTCCTGTTAAAGTGCCTAAACTTAAAACAGAGACTGACTCAATCTCTGTAGCAGTTACCTTGAAGAACAGGGTGGTGACTATCACAAATATTTACCATAAATTTAGAGCATCACCACACAAGACTCCGTCCATTAAAGCTTATCTGAAGGTTGCTCCCTCTGATCATATAATAACAGGATATTTTAACATACACCATCCTGTGTGGGGTATGTATAATAAGCAGACCCCGGCTGGTAACAGGTTGCTGGAGGCTATTGAATCATCTGGTAGTCTAGTCATGCTAAACACTGGAGAGGTGACATATCCCTCTAGAGATGGGGCATCGGGTACCTCCATTGATCTTACACTGGCCACGGCTGATGTTGCCAAGGATAGTCTTTGGGAGGTATGCTCAGACCTTTACAGTGATCACTATGCCCAGTTAATCACTGTGGAGGCAGACAAGTTGTCACTCCCACAAAGGGAGCCCTGCTTTAATCTCAAAAAGGCAGACTGGGACAAGTTTAATGATAGCTTAGCTGCCAAATTAGAAGGTATCCATAACCCTTCCTATAAACAATTTAGGGAGGCTATGGTCAAGGCCCTCACACTTTCCACTCCCAAAATCAGACCTGGCATTGTGTCTCGAAGATGGTGGTTTAATACCAGAATAAGCAAGGCTGCAGCCAAGAGGGTTAACCTAGCACAGAGAACCCTGAATAGACACAAATGTTCAGAAAACAACAAACGACTCAGGCTTACACAGCGTATAGCACGCAGAGTTTATGCCATGGAACGTGACAGGGTTTTTAAGGAGTGGATAGAGACTATCAACATATCTACTACCTCCGCGGATCTTTGGAGAAAAACCAAAATCTTAAGAGGCTTTCCACCTAAACCTCCCCTCATGTCTAACCCTTTGGCAGAGGCAGAGTCTCTAGCCCGGTCCTTTACTGAAAGAACCAGTTACAAAAATTTCCCTCCTGCCCATCAACAGGCTATGGAAAGGTTGGAGCCAGAGAGGTTACAGTTTATTGAGGCTAGTATTCGCAAGCAAAGTCAGGCTGGGCTTGATGGGGACATCACCCTTACTGAAGTTAATAACAATATTAGTAAGACCCCCAACAAGTCCCCGGGCAGTGACCGGATCCCTGTCCAGGCCTTGAAAAACATGAGCCAGGTTAACAGAGAAGTTCTTACTGAAATTTTTTCAGAAATTTATAGAACTAGTGACATACCGGAGGAATGGAAGCAGGGTCATATCATCCCTATCCCAAAGCCCGGTCAGCCCAATGCTAAGAGGCCCATTACTCTTCTACAGACCACCTCCAAACTCATGGAGAGAGTACTCAGGGACAGGCTGCTTTACTCAGCTGAGTCCCCTGAACTGGAGAATACTCATCCTCCTAACTCAGAACAGTTTGGCTTTCGGCGGCACCGTTCTGCCCAGCACTGCTACATGACCAAACTAGACCTCATGATCAGAGCAAGGGAGGTCAAGTGGCAGTGCTTGGTCATTTATTTGGACCTGGAAAAGGCCTTTGAGTTAGTCAACCATACTGTCCTTCTCCATGCTGTTGCCTCAAGAGGAGTTAATGGAAAGCTACTCTCCTACCTCAAGGCTTACTTACAAGAGCGTTCAGCTCGGGTTGCCTTTCAGGGGTGCAACTCCTCCTATCACCCCACTGATGGGGGAGTTCCACAAGGGGCCATACTCTCACCAACTATATTTAACATGGTGGTGAACGAGATTCACAGTCTAGCTCTAGACCATGCGGAAGTGTTGTCTTACGCTGACGATCTTGCTCTAGTTATCTCTCACCCAACAAGAGCTTTGGAACTGGCCCAGAGAACCATGGACATGGTCAGTAGCAAGTGCAAGGAGTTGGGTCTTAAAATCTCTGGCAATAAAACTACCGCCATGAGTTACTTCAAGTACTTGCCACCTACAGCTATCACACTTGATGGTGTTCCCCTGAAATGGAGTAAGACATACAAGTACCTTGGAATAATATTTGACAGAAGGTTGACTTTTGCTGCTCAGGTTAAATCTCTCAACATCAGAATGTCAGCACGCCTGAATGTCATGAGGAGTATTAGCAAGACTACTTGGGGTGCAAACAAAACCAACCTAGGTTTCTTTTACCAACAGGCCATTGTCTCCTTAGTCGATTACGCGGCCCCTGCTCTTTATTCCATTTCTCCCCATTCTCTGTCCCACAAGAAAGATGAAAGAGATTTTGACAAATTGTTCAAGAGTCTGGATGACCTCCAGCTTTCAGCCTCTCGTACTCTTATAGGGGCTCCCAGAATTGCCAAAGTTACTCTTATAATAAAGGAGGCTAGCCTCCCAGCTATTAGAGAAAGAGTCTCATACATTGGCAGGTCCTTCCTTGCTTCAATGGCCTCCAAGGTGGACTCTAATCTTGGCAGGGCCCTAGGGGACCACTTCAAAGAGCTACATCTTCCACACCATTCAGCTACTGAGACTCTCAGTATCAAATTCAAAAACCTCACCCATGAAGCTTATCTAGCAGGAGCCAGGTTATTCGAACCAGTCATAAAAGAACCCTGTAACCCTCTTGAGGTCAATCCCTTCCTGGTCAAGGTTGCCAAGGGGTTCAAGAAGGAAGAAGTTCCAGCCATCTCCCTCAGAACTCTGGCAGAGGAGGAGATTAGCTGTTTGTCTGAGGCTTTCCCGCATGCACATCAGATCTTCACCGATGGCAGTGTGATGCCCGATTCAGGTAGGGCTGGGTCAGCGGCCTTCCACCCACACAGCAACCCTCCCAAAGTTCTCAAGGAAAGGGTCACTGATGGCGCAAGCACCCTAAGCACGGAGCTTCATGCTATTGATATGTCTCTGAAACAGTGGCCTGAAGAGGACCTAGTTATTCACACCAACTCCTTGGGCAGCATTCAGAAGCTAGCAAATGGCCCATCAGAGAAACCTCTGGCTAGAAGCATACAACTGTTGGCCTTAGCCAGACAAGACCAAGGTCTAGTTACTGTGCTTCACTGGGTCCCTTCACATGTTGGGCTTAAGCACAATGAGAAGGTGGACAGCTTGGCTCGAGAGGCAGCAGATCTTCCTACTCTTCCAACTAGGAGTGGTAAACAGTCCAAAATCCAGATAAAGAGGATTCTTAGAAACAGAATGCTTTCAGAGAAAGAAATTCGGGATGAAGCTAGGGAAGCGGAGGATGCAAGGAAAAATCCAAACTCCCAATCAAGGCTCTGGAATGCTCTTATCCACTCAGTGATTCCCCCGGCCCCCAAGCTGCCTGTCAAGTCCTGGCAATCGGCAGCCACCCGTTTCCGACTGGATTACAGGAGATGGGGGGACATTCCCAACAGGTCAGATTGTGCCTGTGAAGAAGCCTCATTCTCTGTGGCTCACATACTTATATCTTGCACACAGGCAAACAGAAGGTCCATAGCTCATCTGGGTGACCCTGTTCATATCTTTCCCCACCTCTCAGAACGATTAAGAGCTGTTGAGGTTATCAGAAGGGCAGCAGAGGAACAATACAAGCCTCTTGCCATGTTCTGCAGAGACAACCAGCGGCTTCTCTGGTAAGAAGAAGCTGATGGCCTGTATACTCTCCTTCATAGATTCAGTCAGACAATAATAGACTAAGTCTATGTTCTGACTCCCCACACTTGGGGTCCCCATTTGGGGTTTCATAGGTTAAGTAGTCCTTAAGTAGTTATTAATTATCTCTATCGTTTTTTTAATACCAAAAGGGGTATTCTTTTGTACTTTTTCCTTAGCACTAAGTATTCATCTCATCCTACGGCATCGTCCATTTTGGACTTAGGCCACTTTTTCTCATATTTTTCTTCATACAACAGGGCTTGGCCCTCACCCCTACACTCAGTGGGATTCGTGTTTTTTGTTGTTTGTTCTGTCACGTCTTTTTGTCCTTGTTATGTGTTCACCATCCATTGTCCCGCAAAAAATGGGACCTTCATATTCCAAAGGGTTCCCCCCTTATGGGAGGCCTGCACATACAGTGTTGCCTCTATGGCACAGGTTCAAAATTCTACAATATCAATAACCCTACTTCTCCATCTTCTCACTTCTTCTCGTCCCTTCCATCACTCCAATTCCAACTGGAGTCTCCCGAGTTGCTTAAACATGTTTTTAAGTTTTTGGCATAGCCTATAGACGGCGTTGTATGCCTGCCTAACTCAAGGTTGGGTTTCAAAATGTATCAATCAATCAGGGGCGGATCCAGGGGGGGGGGGGCGCAAGGGGCGCGCGCCCCCCCCTATTTTTTGGTAAATTTTAATGTAGATGGTTGAACACCCCCAATGCTGTAGGTATTGCGGCGCCCCCCCTTTCCCAAATTCCTGGATGTGACTATACATGGGTAAAATTCGACACGTGTGACACGGCGACACAGGGGGTTGTTAAAATCGACATGTGCGACACGGGGGGTTTAAAAATCGACAGACACGAAATTGTAGACCAAAATGTACAGAATAAAAATCGACACGGCGACACGGCAGTAATTCTGGCTACCCATGTATAGTCACCTGGATCGGGGGGGGGGGGGGGGTACTCAATTATTTTTTGACACGGGTGTGCGGCTGGCCCTTTGACAACCCTTACCCTTGGTGAGGGGGATTTTGGCCCGGGGATTTTGGTCAGAAGTGACCCTTGGTGAGGGGGATTTTGATGAAAATTGACCCTTGGTGTGGGGGATTTTGGTGAAGAGCAGACCCTTGGTGAGGGGGATTTTGCTCAAAAAGTACCCTTCCCAGCCGCACACCTGTGTATACAAAATATACCAAGTGCCCCCCCCCCCCCCCGGCGAAATCCCCCCCCCCCCCTCCCCTCTCCGGAGTGCTCATTTGTTAGAGAGTGCTGTTAACAAGAGGGGGGGGGTGGTGGGTTTCTGCGCGGAGCGCGCAACATTTTTTACACCCCCCCCTGTTGATAAAAAACGATCACTCCCTTAATACGAGTGGGGGGGGGGGGTTAATAAAAAATAAATAGCGCCCTTTTAAGCAATGTAACACTAACAACAGGTGACATATTTTTGGCCCCTCCCCACGTGAGGTACATGAGGGCACGGAATCTTTTATCTCCCCCTGGGTCTTCCCCCTGGGGCCCTTGATAGGGGGGTCCCCATGTCCCATGTCGATTTTAAGAAAGGACCATATCGCATGTCTATGTCGCTTACAATGCTCATGTCCCATGTCAATTTTAAGAAATGTCCATGTCCCCTGGCACTAAGCCTCATGTTGCATGTCACTAGGCCTCATGTCGCATGTCGGATTTAAGAAATGCCCATGTCGCCATATCGAATTTAGGGGTCTAGAGCCATCCCCCTGGCCAAGCTTCAAGCCAATCAAGGGGTACCGTAGATAATTCCCCCCTCCCGGCCCTGCCCCTAGGGCCCTTGATAGGGGTCCCCTTGTCCCATGTCGATCTTAAGAAATGCTCTTAAGGAATGGCCATGTCGCCATGTCGATTTTAAGATGTGTCCCATATCTATTTCTTCATCATGTCCCATGTCACTAAGCTCCAAAAAGGCCCATCCCTAGTAGCAAGCCCGCACGGGGCCAATTTGGTTTTAGCTCGGGTTGGCTGTTTGAAGTCAGGCTAAACTGAGCTGGGTTTCATGTTGGGCATATGGCTGGGTTGAAGTGTGCCCCGGATCGGGCTGCCCATTTTGGGCTCAGATCAGTTTCAAAGCGGGCTGCCCGATTTGGGCTCAGAACAGTTTTTAAGTGGGCTGCCCGCTTTGGGTTCATGTGGCGCAGATGACAGGAAGCCCGTCCAAAACCTGATCTGAGCCCAATTCGGGCAGCCCACTTGGGGCCACACCAAAGCCCAGTGCCCTAAACCAACGGGCACCCATCAGTTAGCCCACTCCGGGCCGATGAGGGCTGAGGTAGGGTTTGGACAGGGCAACTGGTCTAGTAGTTCTGATGATTGACACCAGATGTCACTACTATACAGTATATAGAGTAGATATCCAGTGTAGACACTATTTATGTGGTATTACAATTTGCTTAACACAGTCTCATATGCTCCATGTGGGGATGAACTATGGATTTGAAGGCTAATGTACACCCTAGACACTAGTCTATGCTGTATGTGGCTCAAACCTGATGATAATAGGCCTGCTTGATACTTCAATTATTGGGTAGGAAGAGTATGATTATGCCTTGGGTTAATTAGCAAGACCTAGGATATCTGGTTCAACAAATACGAGAAATCATTGTGGAATGATTAAATAGATTCTAAAAACCCATAATTATCAAATTAGCTGTCCGAAAACCGATCTGAGCCCGCTTTCAACCCGTCCAAAAACCGATCTGAGCCCGCTTTCAACCCATCCAAAAAATGATCTGAACCCGCTTTCAGCCCGTCCAAAAAACGATCTGAGCCGAAAGTGGGCAGCCCGTCCAAAAACTGATCTGAGCCCAACATGGGCAGCCCGCACGGGGCCAGACCAAAGCCCAGTGCCCTAAACCGACGGGAGCCCGTTGGTTAGCCCACTCCGGGCCAGATTTGCAAACACAGTCTGGCCCCGTCCGGGGCCACAGTGTGTTTACTACTAGGGATGTCGCCGTGTCGAATTTAGGGGAAATATGGTAGTGGTCCAATAGGGGAAAACTCGATTATAAAATATTGTCCAAGTCTTATTTTATATAAATTTGTATTGTAATTATCGTACATGAAATTAGAAACTGTCATTTAATGTATAATCGATTTTTACGAGCATGCTCGTATCATACTCCTGCTCATGGGGTGCATCTTTTGGTCGGCTGTAATGCATTAGGGCTGCAGTCCAATGCCCATATAAGGTTATGTGCAGGGCTGGACCATAAACAAATGGCCACCATTTTTTCTCTCACTTCAATGGGAAATTTGCTCTTAATGGCAAGAAGGAGGCGAGTTAAGCACCAAAATAGCTCGATGGGGCGAGTAGGGACCTGTAAAGACAACAGGGGGCCGTGGGGATGGCAGCAAGGGCCGTGAATAGGTCAGAGAGAGGGCAGTGAATACGGCATGTTGTTGTGCCCCCCCCCCCCTACACACACACATACCACAGCAAGGGTCAGCAGGTATGAGTGCCAGTCTACTTCTGTTACGTAATGGATTGTGGCCCAGTCCTGGTCAACATGAGGGTGGGGGGGGGGTGTAATTATAAATAACAATTGGAATTGCCGCAACGCCTGGAGCTTGCTCTAAACCTTCGAACTCGTATTAAGTGACACTGAGCTCTACAGAAATAGCATGGAATCTAGAATCTAAATAATGGGGCTCTTGATGGGGGGGGGGGGGCCCATGTCGCATGTCGTTGTAGCATGTCTATGTGTAGTATGTCGCTTGATGATGCTCATGTCCCATGTCAATTTTAAGAACTGTCCATGGCCCATGTCACTATCAGTAGGAGCCTCATGTCGCATGTCGATTTTAAGAAATGCCCACGTCGCCATATCGGATTTAGGGATTTAGAGCCATAAAGATTGAGTGTGTGAGTGACCTCACAGATGACTCAGGGTAAGCTGGATTTGTAGCTTGTCATGTACTTAGATGTAGTACTCCCTTATAATCATTCATTGGTCAATTCTGGCATCAGAAATGAATCCCTTGTTAAAAAGTACCCTCAAGTCATGTGTCATACATGTATATTATTCCATTTCAGGCCAGCAGGTGGGTGTGGGTGAGCAGGTGGGTGTGGGTGAGCAGGTGGGTGTGGGAGAGCAGGTGGGTGTGGGTGTGCAGGTGGATGTGGGCGACAGTTGCAGGCTGCGGGCGTGTACCGCCTTCTGTCCCTATCAAAAAGTGAGTTGATCGGACGATAAACGGCGAAGATATGGGTGGTACAATTTCGCTCTGCACACTTTGAGATCTAGTGCAGTACAAGAAGTACCAGTGGTGCCACTCTTTGTTTGACGTGTGGTATGGGCTAGCCTCGCTTTCATCTCTACTACCAAAGAGGGAGATAACATGCACACGTCCACACATTAATATAGTTCATGATAATTCAAGATACTTGGAAGAGAAATATTCAAAAAGGTCTTACAAAAAACGTATCACCCTGTAATCCAAGATATCTCCCATTGACTTAGCACTAAAATTGTGTGGACTGTAATGTAGACAAAAGCGGTCCCCAGTACTTAAGAGTTTAATTTTGCAAGTGAACTTTTTTGTGTTATTTTGTGACATCTTTTATTTTCAATTTCTCACATGGTTAAAGTAGGATTTCGGTAATGTTTGTCATTGTTATAAGTAGATGGGTGTCCAACCTATCTATTGTTACATTTTTGGATTGATTGAAGTAGTATTTCATGTTATAATTGACATGTGAAATTGAACTTTCACTATCTTGATGCAACCCCTCATGAGGCGTCGCATAATACTCTGGGTGGTCAATAAGAAAAAGTAAAATGAGTGACAACAGCATGTCGATGATAAATCATATATAATATAGCACTGTCAGAACAAAGTATCTCCTTCTCATTTGATAATATACACGTTTATGGTAGGCTACCCGGGTAGGCCTATCGACAATATATTTGTTTTATGAATAACATCACTATATTTGTCATTTTTGGGAGTACCGTAAAACCTCGCGTATAAGGCGCGGCTTGTACGCGAATCAGACTCAGCTTTCATTTGATACCAAACATGCCTATATAGGGTGCGGCTTATACGAGGATTTTTATAAGTATACTACAATACCAAATTAACAATTTTCAGATGGCCTCTGCGGCTTATAGGATTGCACCAAACTCGGGGTGCGGCTTATACGCGAGTTAGGCTTATAAATACGCGAGGTTTTACGGTAGGCCTATAGCCCAAAATCCACGGCGGCAGGATCCTGCGTTAAAATGGTCTACCGCCGCTATTTCACCCTGCCACGCTTTTTTCGCCCCTATGCCGCCAAAGTCCACGCCGTAATAGCGGCAAAATAGCGGCGGCAGAGGGGCGATACCGTTTTAACGCAGGATCCTACCACCTTGGCTTTTGGGCTTATGTAGGCCTACATTAAATCAGGGGCTACCATCAGTGTGACCCTCATGTGGGAGCATCAACAAGAAAATCTATCCAATCTTAAAATGACCAATCTTAAAACCTTACAATCTTAAAGTCTAGTGACAATCTTAAAGTTTATTTGTTAAGAAAATCGGTTCTGGCCAACTCACAAGATAGCATCACTAATAATAGGGACACAAGTTGTGCTGTTCAGTTGGTAATATTATTGTATATAACGAATCCCCGTTTTTTCATAGTTTTTTTTTTTTTAAAGTTGACAACACACTTAGGCTATAATTAAACCCACTTGTCTTTAAATGAACTGCTGTAGGGCCTGTCGGACATG
The DNA here is from genome assembly GCA_947462335.1 of Harmothoe impar. NCBI lineage: Eukaryota > Metazoa > Annelida > Polychaeta > Phyllodocida > Polynoidae > Harmothoe > Harmothoe impar. The sequence continues at coordinate 10,928,745 of OX381712.1, forward strand.
AGACATGGAGAAATGCACCAGCCACGAGTACTTGGCTGTCGACACCGAGACAGATGGCACTGCACCTCGCCATGTGTGCCGTTGTGGGAAAGAACAAGATGTAGAACAAGCAGAATTTCTATGGTGCTCTTATTGTTGTGAAACATTTAACTCTAAACATGACCTTTCCTCACACGCAGAAAGCACTTAGTGCTCACAGTGTGACATGGTATTTATGTGCCAATCTGGACTCACATCTCACAATGCAAGAACACATCAAAATGATAGGCACATCCATTGTGATGAAGCATTCGCATTTCAAGATGCGCTTCATTCACATGTGGCAAAAACACATTATCTAGCGAGGACTCACCCGTGTGTGTATTGTCCTGCAAGGTTCCGTGTTAAAGACGAACTAGACAGGCACCTGTCGTCCCATGTCCAGGTAATGCAGTACAGATGTGGTCATTGTCCCAGGATATTCTACATGAAAGATGAACTTAAAAAACATGTGTTGAGGTTACATGTCAAGACAGAGAGGTAAAAATGTTTACATTGTCCGAAGCTCTTTTACGAGAGGAACAAACTAAACGAACACATGATGACCCATATGCAGATTAAGCAGTACAAATGTGTTCATTGTCCTGCAAGGTTCAGCACAGCTGGTGAACTGAACCGGCACCTGGTGACCCATATACAGGCAGAGCAGCACAGATGCTCTAAATGCAATCAGATATTTGATTCTTCAGTCATCCTGCACATGCACATGAAGTCACATATGATGGATATTGTGGTCCCTGCTGCACCAAGAATTCCTGTCACGTGCCGGGAGACAAATCAAGTTCCAATAATACAGTGTGATCCCTCAGGGATAGTTTTGTATAAGTGTCCATGTTGTAACGAATCAACGGACATGTTAAACGCTACCAGAGCACACATGGAGACTTGTAATGGGAAACCTACAAATTCTGAGCCGCACTCACAGTTGCAGACTCAAAATGAAGTGGAAAATAATGCTGAGAAAAAACATGATCTACAGTTTTATGTTCCAAATATGGAGTGCAACCCACAAGACCTGACGTTCTTTGAATGTCAGCACTGTAAGCTGTTGTGCACTGGTTGGGAGAGCGTCACATTACACATGAATATGTGTAGCAAAATGTCTGCTACAGCCAATTCACAATCAGGGGTACTAACTGAACATGGAGAAACTAGCAATGTTGTAGCACAGGATGATTCGTCAATACAACAGTGTAACACCCTAGAAAGTACTACAGAGCTCTATAAATGTCTGCGCTGTCACTTCTATTGTACTGACTCACAGACTGTCACAGCACACATGCGGAATTGTAGCAAGATAGCTTTAGGTACTCAATCACAACAGAAAAAGGAGATGGACAATGTACCAACACAAGATGTGTCAAATCCTCAAAGTGTACTTTATAAGTGTCCCAGCTGTACCCTGTTGTGTACTGATAAACAAACCATCAAGACGCACGTAAAGACTTGTAGCAACGTGTCAAAGCCCAAACCCCAACAGTGGGCTCAGAATAGCGAGACCAGCAGGGTAGTCCAGCAGGATGTTCCAGTGGTAAGGCATGATGATCAAAGCGCTACATCATATAAATGTAGCCGCTGTAGCCAGGTGTACACCAACTGGCACTCTCACACGAAGGTTTGCAAACTGGTGCCTCCAACATCACAGTCACAATTACAGGCACACCAGAAAAGCAGCAGTGTTGCCAACAAGGAGCTACCCCATGTGTGTCCTGTGTGTGCTCAGAGCTTTGCCGAGGTAGGCTCTGTAATAAAGCACCTTGCACACCATGCAACATGGGAGGACAAGGTCACCCAACTTGCACAGTCAAACCACAGCAGTTCACAGGGTGAGAAGGTGTCCGACCATTTGTCTGAACATGTCAGCACCCACACATCTCCATTGTATGGTCCTACAGAGGTAGGGGGGTACAGAGACACTCACACTTACTGGTGTGTCTGACCTTCAGGCACATATTAGGCCTGAAAAGAAAAAAAAGTTGTGTTCCGGTATCCCGACCGACCCTTCGTTTTTTCGTTTTTTTTGGACATTTTTTTAATTTTTGAGGAAATTTATGACATTTTTGGCGTTTTTCCCCTATATATAAAACGGCATTATTTTGGTGGGTACCAGCGAACCATTGAATTAGCCTTGAGGTACTTGACAGGACCAGATGAACCGAAAGAGGCTACCTAGAAATATGTACTAAATGCTAAGCTAACTCGATGGTTTCTTCAATTTCAATCAGATTAATATTTAGAGGATCTCACATGAAACAAGTTATCTACCTTTAAAAGAAATTCTCAGAATGCAATTGTATTAAGATAAATATTACATATGATACATGTAGGCTTAGTCTCGCAAAGTGCCTGGCAACTAGAATACGGAAAAAGCACAACAATCCGCCATTGTCTTGGCCTACATAAGGACACTAGAATAAGATAATGAGCGAGTTATAAGGATGAGGTACGATGAAGTTCGAGAGTAAATACCCATCTAATGTCCCCTGCATAGTATGACATTAAAATACAATTAAATGATTGAGAATTTCGAGTCTAAACTTCCCAAGCGGCGCTCCCCTGTTGACAGGGGCGGGGTCAAAGGTCAGGTCAGGTCAGGTCACTAAGCAACATTACGTCACTTAGCAGTTCTAGTGCCTCACATTAGATGGCGCCACTGCCATTGTTTGCCGCCCACATTAGATGGACTGAAAGTGACGGCCGGGGGGTGGGGGGGGGGGTGGTGTACGTCGTAGCCGGTGTGTCTAGCCCTCCTCCCAGCACAGGGGGCACAGTTTACTTCTATGTGAGTAGAGGGCGCTCACAATCCCAGTCGCCGAAGGCGCTGGTTACTACTAAAATTGGCTTTTCTGACCAAAAAAAAATTGTAAAAAAAAAAGAATCCGACCTACCGACCCTGTTTATTTTTGACCATGTTACCGGAACACAACTTTTTTTTTTTTAGGCCTTATGACTCACTCAGCTACAAACACACCCCAAGTTGATGCTCAAGTCCTCACCCAGACTGAAATCACCCACATAGTACCGGAATACTACCAATGTTACCACTGTAAGAAGACTTTCACAACTCCACCTGAACTGTACAAACACACAATGTCACACACATGTCCAGTTTGCTATCAGAGTTTCTGTCAGGTGTTGTATCTAAATGAACATGTTAAAACACATACAAGTAGTATTACTTTTGCGGAAAATCAAATGGTGACAGGAACACACAGTCAAAAGGTTGAGTCTGACGATTTTGAGTTCAATTATAAGGAAGAACCAGATACTACATCTCAAATGGCCACAAACACACAGAGTCAGAAGGCTGAACATTGTGAGAGTAAAGAGGAACCAGATGCTGAAACTGAAATGGTGACAAACACGCACGTACCTGTAGACTCACACCCAGGCACACCCAGATTTTTGCCTTAGGCCTAAAAAATTAAATGTTGTGTTCCGGTATCCCGACCGACCCTACGTTTTAGGGGCCGACCCTAATGTCTTTGAGACATTTTTTTAATTTCTGAGGAAATTTATGACATTTTTGGCGTTTTTACTACTAAAATTGACTTTTTTGACCAAAAAAAATTGTAAAAAAAAAAAAAATCGACCTACCGACCCTGTTCATTTTTGGCCATGTTACCGGAACATAACTCTTTTTTTTAGGCCCTACAAACCACTATGATAACTACAATGAAGAGTGAGAGGAAGCTGCTGGAGCTGAAGCCTTCAGGTTTCAAACAACCACAAATGCATCTACGTGGTGGTTACTCAGACTGTGTGAGGTGTGTGAGGGGCTTTCTTACACCTACAGACTTAGAACATCACCTGGTGGCACATAGATACATGGTGGATATGGCTCTGTGTACACAGACTGTGTGAGGGGTTTTCTTACACCTACAGACTTAGAACATCACCTGGTGGCACATAGATACAGGGTGGATATGGCTCTGTGTACACAGACTGTGTGAGGGGCTTTCTCACACCTACTGACTTAGACCATCACCTGGTGGCACATAGATACATGGTGGATATGGCTCTGTGTACACAGACTGTGTGAGGGGCTTTCTTACACCTACAGACTTAGAACATCACCTGGTGGCACATAGATACATGGTGGATATGGCTCTGTGTACACAGACTGTGTGAGGGGCTTTCTTACACCTACAGACTTGGAACATCACCTGGTGGCACATAGATACATGGTAGATATGGCGCTGTGTACAGAGACTGTGTGAATTGTTAGAAGGGCTTTCTTACAGACCCATAGATCTAAAATGCACATGAGATTATGCCAATTGCCTTGTCATTATTTGTGCACCAAATAGTACAGAAAGATGTCCTGGATTTCTGTGATCTCTATGTGACATACCATTGGGGTAATGCGCCGGGATGCTCCTCAATTTGGCAATGCCCTTACTTCCAATTGACGCTAATTCAAGGTTCTGTTCTAGTCCTTTAAAACATTTTAGACCCCACTGTACCCCGAGCATTTATACAAGGCGCTTTATTGCATTATCATGATGAGGGCGTGAGTTGAAGGCTATGTTCACGTTCCCAAAGGAAGTCGAGAGATGTTTGTGTAACTCAGCCAGCTCAACCCCAAGTACTATCAGGCTTTGTCAACTTTATCACGAAATATAGATATTTCTAAAGTATATTACAACTTATCAACAGGAGATATATTCATCTCAAGGCACTGCCTCGGCGGATATTAATGGGCCTTTGAGGTCGACCTAACTGCATGTTGAACTAATACCTTAGCATGAAACACTGTGTTGTAGACAACTAGGCACGTTAAGATGTAGTACTTGTAGACTTGATGCATGTCATGATTCTACTAACAGTCTAACAATGGAGCATTGTATTGCATTTTGTAAAAATTGTTTGATACTATTTCCTTATCATATACGGATATTTAGACTGCTGGTATATACAGAGGTTATGTGTGAGGGGTACAGGTTACTGCTTTTGAGATGTAAATCATCTATGAAGAATTGTTGAGTTTGCATATTTGTGTTAATTATATTTACTATTCTTAAATGTTCTTGGTATTTGTTAGTAAATAAACTTGGACCAATCCTATAGTCAAAGTGATGTCTTGCTCAGTAAACAGAGATTGTCAAGTCATACTGTAGTAGTACAAAGATATTATATCTAACACCTATCAATAATAAGATTCCTTTTATTTTTATTTTCCTTTTCCTCTCATTTCCAGAGTGAGTGTAAAGCCACTCAGGTTAGCAAGAAATCTTGAAGTTCTCGCAGAGTTTTACTAATGGATAGTCCCGCCAAAATGTCACACTCCGATGTCAGAGATCCTGAGGAGAATAACAACATGGCGGCTGACAAGAGTGTTTCTAAACCAGAAGACGTTGTGGACTTGACAGATGACATGGCTGTGACTGACTATGTGCAGAAACCGCACACATGTTATCATTGTATTGCCGAGTTTGAGTCGTTGGACGAGTTAGACCAGCATTTGAAGCTCCATATTAGTCCATCCCAAACATATACTGTCAATAGAATCGCAGGACAATCGTCTCCGATTTCCATAAATTCTGATGATGAAACTGTAAAAGAACCAGCACTCATAGCTATGTCCTCTAGTAATGGAACCACGGCAGCACCAACTCCTGTCGCTGTATATTGTAATGACAGAACCACAGGACCACTCACTCCTATAGCTACAATAGCCATGTATTGTAATAATGGACCTCCTACCCCTATGGCTATATACGCTAATAGTACTAATGGAAATGCTACAGCACCCACTCATAGAGCTATATACTCTGGGTATGGTTTCCCAGAACCACCAATACCCATATATACCACTCATGTGAATTCAGATGATGGGATCAGAGAAGAACCAACTCCAATAACAATAACTCCAGGGTATCCAGATGCCACTAGCACAGAACACCCGACCCCTATAAACATAACTCCAACAATGTCATGTGATGTTGTCACAGTACAAGCACCACCCATTTACTGTAACATTAGAAGTGACAACCCGGTATCGTTAGTCACACCCGAGGGGTATCACGAGTGTGTTGAGTGTAAGACGTGTTTTGTCACGGTGGCTGCTCTCAGTGAACAACCGCCTGCCGCCACGGTGACAGTGTCTTTAACAGGGTAGCTGATTTACAGGATCACCTCATTACGCACTGCCTGGAGTCATTCTCCTGTGTTTTCTGCCACAAGATGTACACCACAAAGGGGGTTTTACTGCAGCACCTGCAGCACACTAATGGTGTCTATACATGTTGGGGTTGTGGGGAGCAGTGTAACAGCGCTGCACGCTTAAAGGTGCACAAGGCTCTAACGCCATGCCTCACGGTACCAACGGGTGGACAGCGACCGACAGTCACAACTGACACCCCAGCCACTCCACCCACCATGCTCTCATACCTACAAACACAAAGTAAAGAGGTAATGAACCTGCTCAGCAATAACAACAAAGGCATGATGAGTGCCAATGAGTGTGTAGCAAGTGGTGTACAAACTGGCACAGAGCCCCCCATACAGCTTGGAGGCCTACAGTGTGGTCTCTGCACACATCGATTTGTAAAGAAAGGCCACCTGCGGCAGCACATGAGGACTATTCATCTACGGGGGCTGTACACCTGCCCGGACTGTGGGGAAACCTTTGAATGGATGTCCCTGTTTCAGAAACACAAGAAGACCCATGGTGAAAGTAACTGGAACCAAAAAGGAGGATATCAGTCATATTATCCGTTAGTGTACGATCATACCAGCACATATGAACGTTGTACATAAACTAGGGCTATATAGTCATGTAATATATAATCATCTTGGCCTAACAGTCCCCCTACGGTATGCTGCCAACAGCCATATTCTGGCACTCACCTCAATTGAATTACATAACAACAACAATTTTCAAGTATAAGTATAGCCAAAAAGCGGGCAACACGGCATGCATTATGTAACATTGACCCAGTGACACACAGACCTAAAGGCCCAGACAGCTGATACGGTGGTTTGGTTAATAACACTGCGCTTCACAGAAAACTGATTGTACTATTACATGTATGATAAAAATGGACATTGTTTTTTCGTCCATCCAACCCCCCCCCCCCCCTACTGTATCTACCCTCCTTTCTCTCCCAGTGTATACAAATATCATGTTTTTTGTCACGCCTTGTTCACATCAGTAATAATAATAAGTATATATAAGACCTATTTTTTACCGGTAGTAGGGTGAAAAGCTGACCATTTTTCACCCCATTACCCATCATATACTGCGTTTAGTCCACCATGGTGACGATTGATCATGTAAAAAACACCAAGGGATTATCCTTTGTCAGTATTAATGCTAGATCTGTTTTTAATAAGCGAGTCAATGCCTTTAAGATAATCAGCAGTTCTGATATTACAGGTATTGTAGAAACATGGCTCGGCCCAGATAAGAGGGACATTGATATGTATGTACCAGGATACCAATATATAAGGCTGGACAGGTTCCCAAATAGGAACAAGAAAGCTGGCGGTTTAATGCTATACATGCGTGACATCTATCTGGCTACTGTTGACATGGAAGCTTCTTCTATCACAAAAGACTATGAAATACTATGTGTAGATGTGGAAATTAATGTGACGAAATATAAAATTTATGTATGCTATAGGCCACCAGATGACAATGTAGATAAGAGTGCTATCTTTAAAAGGCTAACAGAATTAAAATTGCCAGTGACTAAAAATAGGAAAATTGTGATGTTAGGAGATTTTTATGTAGATCTTTTCAACGATAAACATGTTGAAGAAGCGTGTATTGGTAAATTCTGTACTGATTGTGAACTTTTTCAACTCATACAAGAGCCAACCAGGCCAATATCGGGAACGCTAATTGATCACATTTACACCAATGTACACAACGTCTCGGAATCTGGGCTAATAAACTTCCATATATCTGATCATACTCCTGTCTACATGATTTTAAAATGTGAGCGCACTAAGGTAATTAAGAAATGTATAAAAGCCAGATCTTATAGAAGATATGACTTTTTAACTTATAAAAATCGCCTTTTACATATAAACTGGAATGAAATTGTCACTTTACATGACCCTAACGAGATGTGGATACGTATACTTTTCAATATTAGAGCATGTCTAGACACTATGTGTCCCATACGAAAATTGGTAATTCCTGAATACACACCTGAATGGTTAACCCCACAAATTATTGATGCAATGCGAAACAGGGATAACCTTTATAGGATTGCTAGACGTGTTAATAATGATGACAGTTGGAACATTGCCAATTTCCATAGAAATAGGGTAGAAACCCTCATTTTTAACAGTAGGAAAACTGAGGTTGGTTTACTTTTAATCTATCGAAAAGATGATCCAGCTAAATTCTGGGAAGGCATCAGAAAATTGTTACCTACTAAAACCATGTCTACCCTCATTAAGTTAAGAAACAGTATAACTGGTCAGCTGGTACCACAGGACCAATGCTCCAAATATATTAATGAGTTCTTTGCGAATGTTGGAAAAAATCTAGCTGACGCACTGCCCATGCTGCCACCTGGTGTGGAGGAGGAGAACCATTAAAAGATGCCTTTATGTCTATACCTGATGTAATGCTGTGCCTATATAATAGATGTCTTGAAACTCATATGTTCCCCGATGAATGGAAATCTGCTACGGTTATACCCCTTCCCAAGAAACCAAATAGTAAAAATGTTAGTGACTTAAGACCTATTAGTCTACTACCTATACCAGGGAAGATCTTAGAAAAGATTGTGTGTAATAGATTGCAAGTTTACATGGAAAAAATGATCTATTGTGTTCAACCCAACATGGTTATCGTAAGGCACACTCAACCCAGACGGCCATATGTGAGCACATTGAAAATGTTTTAAGAAACACCATTAACAATAAACCCTCCTACTGTCTCTATTTAGATTATAAAAAGACTTTCGACACAGTTTCTCACTTTATAATGCTGAAAAAATTATCCATATTAGGACTTAGTCAAAATTCGTGCCGCTGGTTTGAGAGCTACCTTACTGAACGTAAGCAATGTACACTCGCCAATAATTATTTATCTGATTTTAATGATGTCGTCTATGGTGTTCCACAGGGTTCAGTAATGGGCCCTGTACTTTTTTCTATTTATATAAATTCTCTTGGAAAATGCGGAGATTTTAACATAACCCTTTATGCAGACGATGCCGTCATCACTTGTACTAGCAAAACTGATATGAACAATGCTTTAACAGATATTTCAGCCTGGTGTGTTAGAAATAGCTTAACTATAAATGAACAAAAAACAAAATGGATGTTATTTAATGGTGATAAAAATGATGACACTGTACTTTCCCTTAATGGTGTTCCTATTGAAAGAGTAACATGCTTTCCATACCTAGGTTTGAACCTCGTTGTTGAAATGAAATTTGTCCAGCACAGGAAAATAACTGTAAATAACACTAGATATAAGATTGGACAGCTTGCTAGAATATGCCATTACTCAGAAGTTGATACTGCTACTTGTATATACAAAACTATGGTGCTACCATCATTTGATTATGTTGATTTTATCTGGGATAGAGGCAATATAGGGGAGAATCTTGAGCTCCAATACATGCAAAATAAATGTTTACGAATAATTTACAAAGTAAAGATTGAAAAAGACCCACTGTATAACACAGACGAGCTACATAGGCTAACTAAGTGTAAAAAACTTGTTGACAGGAGAGCCACTCATTTATTATTTTATGCATTCCAATTATCCAAGATGGACAGACTATTGGACAAGAGGAGTATACCAACGAGGAGGCACAGGGGCAAGAGACTTATCACCCCACAGACTTTAAAACCAATTGTTCTACGTAGTGCCTTTTATAAGGCTATCATAATGTGGAATAATTTAAAACCCTCGTATACTCTCATTGAGGACATTAACTCCTACAAAATCGCCATCAAGAAGGACTATCCCAATTGTTTTATGTAGAAAGATTCTTCATACAAAAGAATTCATTTTATGAAACTTATTATAATATCTCATCACTCATCTCATCTCATTATTAATCGAAGAAAACTCCTGTACACTATGCAAGTGATTGTTTATTAATCCAAAGATACAATATATGACTAGATTTACAAATGCACGTCATACTGTATAATATAACGACATATTTGTACATAATGTTCTCATCAGGGGTGCCAGCGGAGGGAAGGCAATGCGCCAATATGCTGGTTATTAATACATTTCATTTATACTACGTATTCTGGATGTATTATTAGACCCAATAAAAACCTTTTAAAAAAAACGACTGTTCACAATGTGGCTTGACATTTGGTGATGTACAGAGCCTCGAGAGACACGCTGTGACACACACCGGAGTCACGCCGTATCCATGCGGTCTGTGCAGCCATGGCTTCATACAGAAGGGGCATCTGGAGCAACACATGAGAACACTTCACCAACTAGGGCTGTACGCTTGTTCTGTCTGCAGAGAGACTTTTGAATGGATATCTTTGTTGCAGAAACACAAGGACACTCAATGTGAAAGAAGTCCCTCTGTACCTCAATATAATCCTGCTCAACATCCTAACATCACCGCTGGCCTCGTGTCTCAAGAAACATTGCACAATGTTGATACCGAGAACGCTCACAAATGTACAAAATGCAGCGTGACCTTTGAATCAAATTCTCGCTTGCAGAGACATGCTGTAACACATGAGGGGGTGAAGCCTTACCAGTGTGGTCTGTGCAGCTCAAAGTTTACTCAGAAGTCAAATCTATATGTGCACACGAGGAACGTCCATAAAGTGGGGCAACACTCTTGTCCTGACTGTGGGCAAAGCTTTCAATTGAAATCTTTATTACATACACACCAATACAAGTATGCTGGAAGGTGTAGCAGGGCACTCAGGGATAAGCCTGATACAGGACATAACAACACAGCTGGTACTGCAGAGGTGTATGAGTGTCTCCGGGGTCAGCAGAGCTTTAGGGACCCGTGGGAGAACCACAACCAGCTCCATCTGGAGGATGACTTTGTGGGTAATGACGGGAAGCGCGGAAACACGCATCAGGACATTCACTGCCAGGAACAGGTCAGCAGTAACCTCCTGAGTGCTGCTAACACCAAGGGTCTGGTACAGACAGCAGAACAACCTGACACATGTTCCCACTGTCCTGAGGTATTTCAGACTGTAGATCAGCTGCAGAGACATACAGAGACCCACACAGCTCTTGCTGATCTGACTCCTGATAGAAAGGACCTCATCAAGGTTGAAGATGTAAGTCCTTCATCAGTGAATGACAATCAACCATCAGATGGAGAAGGTCCTGAAAGCCGCAGCGTGTCAGCCACTATGGAACAATACCCCACACCTCTGGTTATAGCCCCTGTGTCTGAGATCCCCGGTAAGGCTGCCTTGCCCCCTGGTGTGCATTGTGAGAAGCGGTTCACCACCAGCACTTCTCTGCAGCAGCACCTAGAGCTGCAGCAAGCTGACATGTGTCACCGCTGTGTGGGGAGTGGGCAGACGTTCCCGACTCACTCAGGTCTCGTGAACCACACCCTGCACATACACCTACAGCACACACATGAAACATGTCCCGTCTGCAACAAAAGGTTCCAGGATTCAGAGTGTTTGATTCAACACATGGCCACACATGAGGATGGTATCTCCAACCTGAAGAGGCCTACTGATGCCACCATGTTCACATCCCACCTGCCATCCCACCCACCTAAATACGTTCAGCCTCACAGAATGACATCCAGTACCTACCGCAAAACCAAATGTAAGTTCACAGATGCTTCCTCCAAGGAGCTGCACATTGTAACGAGGATCAGGAAGAAGCGCTGCGGGTGTGTGGTCTGTGGTAACATGTTCAGGAACCAGTCTGACCTCTCACGTCACATGATGATCCACACCGGCCTCAGGCCCTACCCATGTGCCTTCTGTCCTATTGGTTTTATAAAGATGTACTCGTTAAAAGTACACATAGTCAGGTGCCACACAGATCAGGCGATCCTTGCTGACAAGGAGAAGGTAGGTGAGGGTCAAGACACCAATGGAGCGTCTACATTAACAATGCAGAATCAAAATGATGACTCAATGAAAACCGATAATAATGATAAGACCAGCAGTAGGAGACTTCCCGGGTTCTACTGCTGCAAGACCAGGTTCCTGACGTTGCTGGAGATACAACACCACTGGTTGGTCCATACAGAGGAGAAGCCGTTCCCATGCCCACATTGTGACGTAAGTTTCACCAAAAGCTTCACGCGCACCAAGCACATCATGTGGGTGCACGCAGGGAGCAGACCTCAGTGTGCAGACTGTGGGCAGGAGTTCACCCAGTTCCAGCACCTGGTCAGACACATGAGGCTGCACGAGGAGCAGGTCGCCCACTGTGATGCAGCACCAGGTTTGAAAAATGGGGGGATGAGGGGGTGAAAATTTTTCACATAAAGAACCCACAAATTTTGGCCCAAAATAGCGAGTTGTGTATGCCGTTTCCGCCCCGCCCCCTAAACCCGTTTCTGTATGTTCAATAGTACCCAGGTCTACAGTATTGGGGTGTACTGGATGGAGGTAACGTCTTGAGACGTGGTGTCTATTCAAAGTTGGTATCCCAGCCGGAGTGACTAGAATTGACCCTTCTCAATAACTACCTGAAAGTCCAGAATATATACTTCTCTTCTGAAATGGGTGCATAATTCTGGTTACCAAGAGTCGTAAAGGCTTACATGTAAAGTGTGTAATAACATCTAGATCTACAGCTTTCATAGACAAAGCTCAAGCATTAGCAAACCATCTGAGATATGCTGCCACCTGTGCAGATGTCAATGTACTAATGTGTCTCTAAATGGAGATGAGCTACTGGGTCTGCAATGGAACTATCTTGTAAACACTATACAAAGTTGCCACCTTGTGGTTTAGAAGAAAGGCATACTTATTGCTCAATGAAAATAAATTTTTGCTATTGTGTAAGCATGTTTGCATGGAAATAGTTCTCATAGAGCTTTAATACCTTCACATATGTCTTACGACATCATCATGCTTATCCCCTTGTCGGAAGTGGGAATTGGGATACCAACTTTAAGAAGCCTTCACTGATAAGGGTTGTTAGAATACTGTGCTGCCTTGATACCGCCCATGTCCTATACAGAACAGAATTACCCCATGTATGTACCATATACATACATGTTGGGGTGTTACTCATTGATGACACTTTAATGATGATCTTACCACAAAGTCAAATATATACGTCCCAGTAAACAAAAAACGTTATACAACATTTTATAACGTTATATAACGTTAAATAACGTTTCTTACAGGCTCCTTACTATGGCATAACGTTATATGAAATTTTATAACGTTATTTTGACTTAAAATAAAGTTTTTTTGTTAGCTGGGGTCATATACTGCATAAAGGATAGTGCAATTTTAGGATTACTATATATCATGGACAGTAGTGGATGGAAATAATCGTAAAATCTACTTTCCAATTCTGCTCAAGCCACTCCCCACCAAATGGGTGTGTTTCAGGTTACATGGTCAGAAAATGTAGCGTCGGTAAGTTGGCATTTTCGTCTAACGTGCACCTCATATGTACCCTGAAAATTGACTCTTGAACTGTGGTGGGGACTCGCGGACCATAGCCTCAATCTATACACCATCTAATTAACTCTGAAGTATCCCCAAAATGACCTCTTGAATTCTTTTTCAAAATTGGATAAAAGCATGTAGTGTCGGGTAACCTAAAATACACCTATTTTCTTTTGGCCTAATGAGATAAAGACAGGTTTATGATTATCAAGTGAAGAGAAAAGGCATCTACAAAAATTCCATGCCTAGGGAAAAGCTAGACGTATAACCGAAAAATTGGATTATCACGGTGCTTGTTATTGGTCGTTGTTTATGACTAGTAATGTATCTGAAGGTGCTATTTAAGGTGCTAAAGGTCAGTTACGTTTTAATTACTATAAACATCAGTTAGAAAATTAAAGTTGTGTTTTATCAATTGTTTTCTCAATTTTGAGAAAATATCAGTTTAAAACAATTACTGTTCAAAATGGTTTTAAACTGTTAAAACTAAATTCTTAACAAAAATACAAAAGACACCAAAATGCAAAAATTTAACTTCTGGACTTTTCTAGGGGCAATTATATGTGGATCATATGCGGGATTTTATGGTCCTAAACTTGTCAGTTGAAAGAATTATTTATCAGTTAAAAGTGTGACTGTAAAATAGTGGGGACCCTGCTTAATATTCACAAAATCGGTGGAGCCTTTATAATATGTGTGTGTTCTCAGAATATAGCTTATGAAGAGGAACAAGGGATTAACTGACGAAGTGACTAGACGCCGCACATATTGCCTGGTGGTCTCGATATTAAAGTCATATTTCATGTAGACTTAACCATTCCCCCAAAACTTTTGGGACACCTCTCAGTTAAGATGAGGGGTATTGTATTTCCACCCAATTAATGGATCCATTCCAACTAGCGTGGAATGGACTATAATTCTCAGCGCAATAGAGTTACATAACCTATGCCGTGAGGCGGGAAGCAGTCACGTGTGGTCGGCGTGTGAGCCGGGCAGGTGAGGGGACGCATTCATTGTGCTTGCTGCCAGCCGAGGAGCTGGATCAAAACTTTTCTTTGTCCCGAAATGTCTGTGTCCAATGGCGGAGGTACTGAGAGGCCTATGAGAGTATGTAGCAAGTGTCTGTACCACCATGACAGACGGAAGAATTGTGAGAATGCTGGAGGGATGGCCTATAAGTGTAACAACGGAGACTGTCCATGCTCACTGTCGGGCGGGCATGTTGGCCGGGAGCCCGGGGACCAGGCACGAGGCCGGCAGCACGCAGCCGGCGGTGGTGGAGGGACACCCGGGGGAGGTGGTCGTTCCCTTACGGGTAGTCGTGGCAGGGGTACATATACGGGGTTGGTCACGGACCATAGCCGTTCAGACCCACAACCTGGAGGAGGCACGTTCAAAGATTTGGGGCTCGGCCGCGGACGGTACGGAATGGCTGCTCCTCACGTGCCAGCGGAGGGGTCGAGACGTGCGAAATCTGAGGGAGCTGACGGGAGAGGGAGGAGAGTGACGGGCGCAGACGCTGATGACGAGGTATTCCGGCTACAGGCAGTTACGGAGGAGTCGGATAGGCGTATACGGGAGCTGGAGGAGAAGCTGCGGGACATGAGCCCGGATTCATCGAGGCGGCGGGGGAGGCGCAAGGTCAGGAAAGGTCGTATGCATTCACCGCGCAGGTCGCCGGAGAGAGATGTGGGGACTCACAGGCACGTGTCGCCACGCAGGCATGAATCGCCGCGGAGACGGACATCGCCGTTTCGGCACTTGTCACCACATCGGCACGTGTCACCACACCGGCACGTGTCGCCACACGAACATACAAACAGTGACGATGAGGAATGTGGCTGTTTAAGTTGCAGGAGGCGTACAACGAAGTCCAACTCATGCAATAGTAAGTTTAAGTTGGATAAGTTTGTCCCAGAAGAGAAGAAGGGAAAACCTTTGAGATATTGTGAGTTGATGTATTATTCATTGTCGCAGGTTGTGGAGATGTTGGATGTAGGAGATTATGGAAATGTGAGGGATTATGTCTCGCATTTACGTTTCCTCCAGTCTAAGGAGGCTAGCTGTGTGTATAAGAGTGATCGCTTGGTGGTTTATGATGGCATTGTGAGGGCCAAGGCGAATAGGGAGGGTGCCGGGGCGTTTGGTGAGAGGGACCCGGATCTGATACATGAGTACATCGGCCCAGATGCTATGAGAGGGGTCGGTGGCTCGCCAGCAGCTAGAGGAAGGGGCAGGGGAGGGGGGGGGGTATGGGGGGGGGGTATGGGGGGAGGGGGGAGCAGTGGCGTAGGAAAAGGGGGGGCCAGGGGGGCCCGGGCCCCCCCAACCACTACGGAGGGGGGGCCGGAATATGTTTGGGCCCCCCCAAAATTTGTCAAGACCTGTAATATAATACACACAATTTTTAATCCTTAACTTTCCCGCATAGGGAAAAGTGGGGACAGAGGGGGCCCGGCCCCCAAATCAGACCTAAAGGGGGCTCAAATACTACTTTTCCATACAATCTAATATAAGCATGTATATGATACATCATGCATAAAAACCGATACTTTAACTTGGTTGGAGTGGGCCCCCCTTGGGCCCCCCCAATGAAGATTTGCTTCCTATGCCTCTGGGGAGGGGTGGGTAGAGGGGCAGATAGGAGGCCGGACCAGCTGATATGCTTTCCGCATAATTATTGGGCGGAAGGGTGCCGGTATGGGGAGGGCAGGTGTTTTAAACAACACCGGTGTTTTGTGTGCTACAAAGGTGACCATAAAGCTACAGGGTGTCCCAATGCAGCACGGGGTGAGATGCCGGGCTTCACTGGGGGTATGTCTAGGTAGGGGCTCGGTGCAGCAGGGGGCTCGCAATGTAAGGCGTACCCAGCGGGGGAATTTATGAATGTTGTGTTCAGTAGGTGTTGGCTGTTATATAATCAGCTGTTGTTGATAGTTGGTGGTATAATGGTGGGGTTTGTGTTGGGATGTTTATTGGTCCCATTGTTGGCGGGGTTGAAAGGTAGTTGTGTGGGGGGCAGGCTGGTGGAACATGGGATTAGAAGCCTGACCTTACTAGGAGGGTTACCAGGGGAGGTAGTTACTAAAATTGATTGTTTGAGTGAAACCGAGAGGCAGTCTATTTTGATTGGGTTTTCTGTTGGAGTGGAACGTTGTGGTGTATTGGTATGGCCTATTATGGCACAGGAGGAGCCCGGGGGGTTATTTGACCGGTCGGGTGTGCTTGGTGCAGTGGCTGATAAGTATGTGTGGGGGAAGTGGAGCAACATTGATTGGCCCTTATATGTGGATGACGGGTTCAGATTAAAATTTAAAGCATTGTACCCGCATTTTGTTCTATGTGATTTGAATCGTTGTGCACATGAAGTTGGGGGACTCCCTTCTCAACTAAAAGTATGTAGTTATTTTAGGGAGCTGCTGTATAGGGGTGAAGTGGATTGTAATTTCTGGTACCTTTTTGATGGTGTTTTGTGTGGCTTTCCAATTGTGGATGAAGGGTGTGATACATCTTATGTTTGTAGTAATTATAAATCTATATTGGCGGAGGATATAGCTGGTGAAATGGATGGCATTGTTAGTAGAGAACTGGGGGATTCAAAGTTGATTAATGTGAGTTATGTACCTCAGTGTGTTCATGCTTTGGGGGCCGTCTCAAAGGGTGATGGCAGTTTGAGGAATATAACGGATTGTAAGCGGCCCTTGAACAAGTCTATTAATTGTTTTATGAATACAACTTGTGAAACATTTAAATTTGCTAGCATTAAGGATGTGGTTTCTATGGTGACTGATGGCTGTTATATGAGTATATTGGATATTAAATCCGCTTATAGATCGATTAATGTATTGCCTGAGCATTGGGGGTGTCAAGGTTTTGAATGGAGAGGGAAATATTATTTGGACACGTGTTTGTGTTTTGGAAGTAAGTGTAGTCCGTTTGTGTTTACTAATCATACAGAATTTGTAGTTCGCTGTATGGAAAGGAGGGGCTATCCAAAGGTCATTGGGTACTTAGATGATTACATTGTGATGGGAGATGATTATGATGAATGTAACAGGGCTCAAAGTGAACTCATGAAGGTTCTCCGCTATTTGGGGTTCTTTATTAATTACAAGAAGTATCAGCCACCTAGTCAGAAAGTGGTGTATTTGGGCATTGTGTTGGACAGCGTCAATAAGGAGATGTCTCTACCGCCAGGGAAATTAGACAAGCTGAGAGAGTTAGTGGAGTGGGCTGTGAGACGTGCGGTATTGAGTAAGAGGGAGATTTTGAGTTTGGCGGGTGTACTATCACATGCAGCGACCATAATTAGAGGAGGTAGGACTTTTGCTAGGAGGATTATAAATGCTGCTAATTCTCTTAAGGGATTATCAGATGAGTATGCTGTGGATGAGGTGATGAGATCGGACCTAGAATGGTGGAGAGCTTTCAGTATGATGTTTAATGGTAAAGCCTTGATGTTGGATGAGCACTTTAGAGATACAAGAGTGGTTGTAACTGATGCATCTATCTGTTTCTCCACAAATTTGCTGACGTCCACAAATTTGCAGACGTCCACAAATTTGTGGACGTCCACAAATATATACGGAGCTTCGTATTTGTATGCTTAGGCCACACCTAAAAAAAAGAGTTGGTCAATGGATCTCACTTTTCAAAAAATGGTGCGAGCGAGCGAAATTTTATTTATTTTTTTTAAAGAATTTTTTTTTGTCAATGGATTTTGTCAGTGGAAAACTGGAGCGAGCGACGATTTTTTTTTAACCAGCCTCCGACAAAAGTTCTTAGTGGACCCCGAACATAAAAACTTATTGGTTGATCTGGGTGAATTACTGGAAGAAAATTTGAAAAAAAAAATAATTCTCAATTTTGAAAAAAATGAGGCGAGCGAAATCCATTGACAAATTTTTTTTTCAAAAAAAAGAAGAAAATTTCCATTTCCGAAAATAAGGTGCGTGAAATCCATTGACCAACTTTTTTTTTTGGTGTTGCCTTAAGTACCAAAAAACGATTTTATTCATCATTTTTATATTCTCCACAAATAAATGGAATGTGTAATGCGGACATCCGCAAATTTGTGGAGAAACAGCACCCTGGGACACTTATTAGGCCACTCAAAATAATATCCTTGTTTCTCATCACTGCGCACGTCATCAAAATCATGTTTTAGATTTTATATTTTTTGCAAATTTTAAGGGAAAACTCGCAACATAAAGACACATATGGGCATATTTAGTATGAAATCGAAGCCTACAGTGGCGCGAATACAATGGGGTAGAGGAAATATACATATGCAAAACATTTGTAGATTATTAATTTCTTAATCACAAGTCTGAATGTAAAGTTTGCTGAGAACCTAGATCCCGGTACATTTTTGGTCCTCAGCAAGAAAAAAGCAAAAAAAAAGCGCCCTTGTCATATTTGTCATGGCTTAGTGATGAGAAACAAGGATGTTATTTGGAGTGGCCTTAAGAGTACTGGAAATATTAACTTAGTACGATTACAAGTAAGGCCACTCAAAAAAAAAAAGTGGTTTCTCATCACCAAGGTCTGAAAAATGTGACGAGGGAGCCTTTTTTTTTAAATTTTTTTTTTTACTCGCAGGCTAAACTGTATGGGATGATATACGTTTTTCATGACCAAAGTTCACATTTTAGTAGATAAGAATTTATGGATCTTTAAAAGTAGGGAAAATGTAAGTTATTTCTATCCTACTGCATTACTGGCAGTAATGGCTTTAATTTGATACCAAATATCCCGATATTTGTCCATTTTTATCATATTTTTCATCAAAAATTAGCAAAAAAAAAAAAAAAAGTTTTCCTCAAAAGCTGATCTTTGTGATGCGCGCGGTGATGAGAAACCAATTTATTTTTTTGAGTGGCCTACTATGGGCGTCGTATAGTCACTAGGTGAGTTCGTTGACACATGCATGAATGTAAGTAATGTATTAAAAGGTGACTTTTACATGGTCACTAATTACCTTTCACAGTGTACTTGTTGGTTTCAAAGTGTCCCTTTTCAGGAATGTCTAGTTTATTCTATCCATCAGAATCTATAAAAGCTATATAAACAATACAGTGACATTGATACTACAGTTGTATTTGTATATAGCTTATGTGTATATCCCGGTGGCAGGATGCTAGACTCAGCAAGACAACCGGGGAGATGGTGCTACCTATACAGTCACGTTGTTATCTTCAGTTTGCATGTTTTACATAACATATATACCACACTATTTAGAGGGTTAAAACTTCACATGTATTATATTATAAGAAAAAGTAATATACAAGCTTTTTATGTGGAATGTTGTAGAGGTATATTTTCATGATAAATATAGGTAGGGGAGAGAGGGGCACGTTGACCACCTGGGCACGTTGAACCACTCACTCTCTTTGCTATTCCTTTGGGAATTTTCCAGCAGTTTGCCTACCACATAACCCCCTTTCATAGACAGTTCAGAGCAGCAGCATAATGTTCAGTTTGGGATGCTGAGAAGAAACCCAGACAGTATTAAAGAATTTATGCCTCTGAAAGTAAATGTTTGCAATTGTTAAACTTTTGTTCTCATGTTGTTATGAAACATTGCTGGCCTAAGATCTGTATGGAGATCAAAGTATACATATGAACGCTTGAATAGAACCTGATTTTACTCCTGAGTGTGTTATGTAATCTGAATTACATCAACTATGAATTACATCAACTATGATGGCCCGCACGGGGTACATTGAACCACAAAATTTGGGGCACCTTGAACCATGCTCTTGAAGGAATATTTCCATTATCTAACACATATGCACCTGTGCATTGTAGAGCATATTTGCAAGGTCTCCTGTCAGCTTGTAGGTGCGTGATGAGATGGTATTACTCAGTTCAAACTCTTGGGCTACAATAGGCTAACCTAACAAGTAGGCCTACATATTTAAAAAACACATAGCTTATTAGAATTAAGGTACACACAAAGACACAGACATATAAGATGCAATTTGGTTATACAATACATAATTTGCCCATTGTGATAGTAAATTCATTGGGAGCAATTTCACAGTGTCTTTATTCCAAGATATATCATGTCTTTCAAGCAGAACAGCCTGTTACATCACAAAAGAATGTAATCAGAGATTTATATAGACCTTGCAAATAGCAACAATCCTCTTAAAATGGTTCATATGGACCTAAAGGGAAATATGAAAGGCTCCAACCCAGTCACTACTTGAGAAACTATAATTGGCAGACTTGTGTTCATTAAATATGTATATTTTATATTCAACCTGATGCAAAAGTAACAAAAGTAATTAATTTTATCGTAACTATCAATAATAGATCTATATTACTGGTTATTTGAACCATTTTATTTATGTGGTTCAAGGTGCCTCAGTGGATGGCTCAATGTGCCCAGGGCATGGGGCTCATTGAACCACCCCAAGATCTTATTTTCAACATTTCAAAAGAAATACAAAAAATGATCACAGGTGTGTTGCCATAGGTCATCATATATCGCAATGATGTAAGGTAACTGCCAGATACAAAATCAAAGTTCAGGTGACTTTAATAAGGTCAGGAAAAAAATTAATGTGCAGAAGTGGTTCAACGTGCCCCTCTCTCCCCTACCGTACTGCCGGGAGAGACGGTTAATACTAGTACTAATCTATTAGTTCTTCACAATATGAGGGGCTTTTGCTCAAAACCTGCAGCATGTTATGCTACACTAAGCTACAGTGAAAATCTATTTCACTGTCTGAGACCTGGGCTCCTGTTAGAGGCAGATGCCAATAGTTTAATTAGTTCACAGCAGCTGGCAGCACTGGTGAGGAGGGAGATTGCAGGGAGATTCTATCACAAGAGGTGGCAACAGGGGACTACAGTAGTCTCTGTAATGTTTCTCACGATCTGTAGGTAATGTCTGTGTTAATGTCAGCTCCATGTTTAAGTCTACTACTAAACATGTGCTAGGGGATCGAGTGACACTTCTGCCAGAAGTCTGGGGCAGTCAGAGATGACTTTCATACATCCACAACTGGGTCAGAATGAGGAAGAGGACACGATTACTCAGTGTTGTGAAATAGTAGCACACCGTGACTCACAGGAGGAGGTGGGTGTGTAGTAACCTACATGGGCATGTATGAAGGTGCAGGGGTAGGGGAGGGCATCAGGCTATAGCTAGGCCATGTCCTGGATGTAACATATATAATACCAGGGCTACAGGGGATGTATGTACCAGGCTGTGGAGGTCTACAGGAGGAATCTGTTTGATACTATAATCAGACACCAATGAAGGCAACAGACTACACAACTAAGTTGAGAACCATCAGTACAGGCCCTTGGCCACTAGGTGGAGCAGCTAACCGGGGGTTATGACATCACAGGGCAGACCAGTATTGCCAGTATTGCTTCTGTCTGAAGTGGTGACCAGGACTTGGCCCTACAGTGAGTAGGTTGAGGCACTGAGGACACAGACTGAAACAATCATTATCCCGACTTCGGCCCCATCTAGAGACAACCAAAGGAGGCATCGGGGGTTAGACATGGCTGCGCCCATGGCCTAACCCCCAGAAGCCCTACACTACACACATCCAACCACCACCACCATGAGTCAGATGCTCTACGAGTACAGCTGATATAATGGATCTCCCACTCTATCACATCCCACGCACTGAAACCATGGCAGGTAACACACACCGTCTACAGCAGAGACCTCCCACCACCTCCTCCTCCTGCTGTGGTGGATCATGTACTCCTGGCAGGACCAACTCCACACAGGGGAACACACCTAAGACATAGTAAGTTCTTTCATTGGAGACCAAGGATTTGAAATGGATGGGGGGGGGGGGTACTAATCTGGGGGGGGGGACTCAAATTTTTTTTGACACGGGTGTGCAGCTGGCCCTCTGACAACCCTTACCCTTGGTGAGGGGGATTTTGGACAAAAGTGCCTAGGTTTTAGCAATTTTCCCCAAGGAGTCGGCCTTGGTGCACAAATTTTGGTCAAAAGTGACCCTTGTTGCGAAGAATCAAACGTGACCCTTTTTGGGGGGATTTTGTTGAAATATCCGAAAAGTGACCCTTGGTGAGGGGGATTTTGGTAAAAATTGATCCTTGGGGAGGGGATTCTGGTGAAAATTGACCCTTGGTGAGGGTTATTTTGGTGAAAATTGACCCTTGGTGAGGGTGATTTTGCTCCAAAAGTACCCTTCCAAGCAGCACACCTGTGTATACAAAATATAACAAGTGCTCCCCTGGGGTACTAATATCATAGCACCTTACTGGTACACTGTTCTGCATCAGTGAACACATTTCTTCTGTGTATAAACTTGGGATGGGGGGGGGGGGGGGGCTCCCTAAGGTTTAGTCACTATATATGTTAACATAGTTCCATGGGTAATAGTCAATAGGTCAGAAACATGGGTTAGAAAGAGGTGCTTTGTAGACGATTTTGGAGGAAAAGGGACACATGTTATATACTATATTCCATAGCTAGAAACAAGTACTCTTTTTTGAGATGCAAGGGGGGGGGGTGTCATGATTAGGTCTACCTTTAGTCCCCTGCGTTATTTTACGTCAAAATAACGTTTTAAATTTTATATAACGTTATGTCATACTAAAGAGCCGTAGAAGAACGTTGACATATATATAACGTTATAAAATGGTGTATAACGTTATTTGTTTACTGGATATGGTATACAGCATTATAATGTGGACTAGGGATATAGTCCTAGTATATGTGTTGACCTGGTGACTATACATGTAGTCCAGGGGACTGTACATGTAGTCATGGGGACCATATAGCTAGGCATATGCATAGTGCTGTCAGAAACCATAGAAAAGCTACATCCATGGCCTATTTTTCAGTCCTAGGGACTACAAATGTAGTCCTGAGGAACACATTTGTAGTCCTCAGGACTTGCTTGGGGGGAGGTGGGGGTGTGTAGGCGCGTGGATGCCTGGGGGAGGCACGTATATTGTGGCTCCAGAGGGGTCAAAAGCGACCTGGCGACCTGGGCTATTTTCCAGGCGACCTGATGCAATAATAAAAGCGACCTGGCAACTTTTGGAAAAGTTTGGCTATAGCACAAATGGTCAAAAAAAGCGACTTTGTGACCTGGGGCCTTTAATTTTGGCGACTTTGCGACCTGAGGGGGGTACCCCTCTGCACCCCCTATATTATGTGCACGCCCGTGCTAGCTCTCCTAGGTGCGAGTACAAACGTTAAGAGATGTTCTTAATTGTCTTAATATTAATTCTGACACTACTCCCTAGAGGGTGCCACTCTCTTAACACAGAATTAAGATCGTCTTAATTATCTTAACCTATCTTAATCCTATCTCAAATTATCTTAGACTATCTTAAAAATGTTTCTACGCAAATGAAGACAGCGCCACTAGTAGTGATATGCCTACACAGTCCATGGTAGGATAGGCTAGTTAACTTGTATGTAATGGGGGGCTCTGCCCCCCAACCCCCTTTTTTCCCCTTCTTTTTCTTTCCTTTTAGATGTTTATATTGTCTCAGCTGGGTGCAGGGTACATACTATAAAGGCAAAACTCAGGTAGCATAGTGTGGGAATGTGACACTAGGTGGCAGACACACTATCCAGTTAAGACATTTTAAGATGTCTTAATTAAGATTGCGCTTTTAACGCTTGCACCCGCACCTAGGAGAGCTAGCACGTATTTGCATATGTGGGCCATGGGCCATGGTCCCTAGGACTATAGTGGCTGCAGTAATCGGTCTGCGGCGTACCCATGTCCAATGAACATTGATTTAACAAAATATCCATGCTCCATGTTCCTCTTACTTAATAATTACAATTTTCTCTTTTTTAACTGATAGCTAGATCCCCTGTTTCTTAGAAGATAATTTCTATGGCACCAGGGCAAATATTCCCTTCATTTGATGTCACCATCTCAAATTTAGTGGTCTAGTGTCACACATGGTAAATTGCTTGGACAAAACCAGTTGGTGAGAATGCCACTATAAGGTCAATTTGGGGAAATTGATCAGGTATACACAAGCTTTGTATTCCCCTTTAAAGGGTGGAGAAAGTCTTGATAGACACAAAATCATCACTCCCGTATCTTTATATTGTTTTCACCTTGCAGTGATTATCTGTTCAAATTCGTACTGGTCGGGGATGCAGGCGTTGGAAAATCAAGTTTACTTTTGCGTTTCTCAGTAAGTAACACCTTCATTTACAAGTTACATTTCAAACTAGATCGATGATTTTAAATTGACTAAATGATAACAATTTAACTAATGTTACATATTAGCCTAATACATGGCATTATTCATTTACTCTCAGAGCTGCCTGAGTGCATAATATAGATAGAGGTCCACGATGATCTGTCTGAATGACAGGTTTCTCCACGAGTGGTACCTTGGACCATATCACACGAGGCAGAGCCGAGTGTGATATGATTCAAGGTACCACAAGTGGAGAATCCAGGAATTGAGACTGATTGAAGATTGGTTTCATAGCTATTTTAGAGACATCATCATGGAGAAACAGCCCATGGAGAATGAGCATCAGTTTCTCCACTGGGGTGTGGAGAACGGCCATTCTAGTACTTAAGCATAGTAACTTTGTTTCTCCACATGAAATAAATATGAAAGTCACCTAGAAACATTGTTAGGATACTTCTCTGTTGCGGGAAATAAAAATCCCAAACAGAAAAGTGTTATTCTGGGTTGAAGGCCTGTATTGTATATATATATATATATATATATATATATATATATATATATATATATATATATATATATATATATATATATATATATATATAATTGTCACACTTGATTGTATGTGCATATATCTGTCCAGAGGTGTATGGGTCAGGGCATCAGAAAATGTACAAAGTAGCTAACACATGATTATAACTACAGCCACCGATGGATTTATCATTTATAATTTCTCTATTTATCATTTATATACTCTCTATTAATGTGGGATATTCCTTATACTAATTACACCAAGAAGAATGAAGTCATAACAATTTTCTGAGAAAGGTATGAAAGTATTCACACTCTAAGCTATTTGTACATTTTAATGATACCTGACCCAAGGGCATGGTTTATGTGTCATCTAACATGTTGTTAGAGCATGAACAGACCTAGTAACTGCACTGACTGAAGACAATCAATGCCCACATTGTTATGTTAGTTACATCAGTTATATTTCTACAAGGCTGTCCGCTCATCTTCACAGAAAGCATACAGCCAATTAATTTACAATTTGGAATAAAGGTTTACAATATAATGTGTAATATCTAAATATCCTTCGTGAAGAATGAGGACATTTTAGCTGATATTGTATCTTTAAGCATCAACGGCCAAAAAGAAAGAGGTTTGTTTCAGGTCACTCAACTGACCTTATCAAAACAGGGCCGACCCTATGTTTCTTATGCAATTCTGAAGAAATTTCCATATTCTTACCCTATTTTTGGTCAATTTTAGGGTCTTTGGAGGGCTGGCTAGGACTTTCATGTTAAAAAAAATGTTTAAAAAAAGTCTGACCAACCGACCCTACATTTGCTGCCCATGTTACCTGAAACAAACCTTTTTTTTGGCCTTATTGAATAACGTCCACTCCCCACTCCCTAATGTTCAGTACCTGTATTTCCATAGGAGGACATATTTGTTGAGGGTTACCTTGCAACGATTGGAGTAGACTTTGTAAGTAACCATTTCGTAACAGTTTCCTAGTGTCTATCTTTACGACATAAATAAATTACCGTAGAGTACCCTCGGTGAGACTCACCAGCACTGTATTGATTTCAGTGTATTGACCGTGCTTCAGCCTCAAATAAGCAGGGTTCTCGAATAGGAGCCATGAAATAGAATACATACAGCCAATTAATTTACAATTTGGGAGAAAGCTTTAAAATTTACAATAACATGTGTAATATCTTCATGAAGAATAAGGAAATTATATCATATTCTGGTCTACACGGTGGCCTTCTACTCGTGCCTGGGTGCTCATATGGTCCAATAAAGTATGCATGATGTCTGTTATAGTTCTAAAGGTACCATAGTCATTTACTCCCCAACTTCATAATCTCTCATGTTATGCAGGATAACTGTTAACTAAATACTATATAAGTGCTATATTATCTTAATATTTTTTCAGTGCCAAGTGTAAGGTTTAGTGTTTATCTTCTGGTCTGTATGTAATCTTCCATCATTTGCATAAATTGTCACAAATGTGGGCTATGTGATAGATCATACATCGATGACAGTCGATTGTTTTTCATCTACAGAAAATTAAAACAGTAGAACTGGATGGGAAGAAGGTCAAACTACAGATAGTAAGTATGCATTACATTATATCAGAAGACTGTCACATTATTTGTATATATGCCTATACTAGATGTAGAATTCATAATTATGTTTACTTTCAAATGTGTCATAACTGACAGCTTATTGGTGAGGAAATCAAGCAAAAACTGTACAGTGTTTAAATGTATAATAATGCATGGGTTCTGCTGTTTTAAGTGCATTCATAGACCATCAAGCAGAAACACATTCTAAGATTATGGTTAAGAGTTAATTGGGCCTAGGAATTGAGATAATTTGGGTGGTTTATAATATATAAATTTTGCTAAAATGGTGTACCGTTTCTGGTGTTTCAGTGGGACACGGCAGGAGGAGAGAGGTTCAGGACAATTACTGCCAGCTACTACAGAGGCTGCCGTGGTATGGTGCTTGTGTATGACGTCACACATCAGGTACAGTGGACACAATGAGAGAAAAACCACACATATAGACCAATGCAGCAAGAAAGGCTGACTTAGTGAGATAGTTGAAAACACAGCCATTCCAGGAAATGAGGATTATGAAGGTTTGGTTAAAACCAACGAAAACTTTATTATGAAAAGTCACTCTTTCTTGCTGCATTGGTCTACAGTGACAATTGGCTTGGGGCTAGTGGATCAAATTGATATGGAGATTTTGCATCCATCATGCCAACCCTCTGGGGTTGCTAACACAGGTTTCAGCATTATACCTGCACTGAGATTTGGATGTTTACACTGAAAACCCAGAGCAAGGAGCCTAGTCATTATGACGACCTAGGTAGTCATAATGAATAATGGCAGATGGAGTGGAGAATGGTGTATGAATATAGTCTCTAATTAGTTCACTTCTTAATGAGAGACATCCTTTTCACATATTTGGTGTAGTCTTGATTGAACTAAGTAGCATTACTTGTTATAAATAAGTTGCCAATGGGTGAGAATGATGGCCCCAAAGGTATAGAGACCACTCTGCTCCCTGTCACCAGTATATATCTCAAGACAGATATAGTTATGCAAAATGTTAAAACCAGGTGGCAGTAGTGTGCCATAAGTAGCAAGTGAGGAATAGAATTATGTACCATAGGGTAGTCATTGGGACAACCTAGGACTTCAGAGTTGTCACTACTGATGACTTTAGGTCTTCAAATGGACAATACCTAAATTGACAACCTTAAGGTAGTCATTCTGACTACCTAAATATTGTGACTACCTAAGGTCGTCATTATGACAACTTTGGTCTGAATGGCTCAGATGGGTAGTCACAATGACGACCTAAGGTGGTCACTTTGACAACCTAAAGTTGTCAGTTTTGGTATTGTCAAAATGACGACCCTGAGGTTTTCAGTGTAGTGCCATTGAAGATGCATCCCTCTCTCATGTAACAATATGACACATAATCATCTGAGGCATATTCTGTCAGATCGAAAGAAGCTGCAGTCTAACTCGTTTGACAAGACTCTGATTCACATAGTTCTATGTTGTTATCGTCCTTTACATTTCAGGTATCATTTGACCATATCACACGGTGGTTAGATCAAATCAAGGAACATGCTAGGGAAAACACATCGTTAATTCTTATAGGAAACAAGTGTGACCTAACAACAGATAAAGTTGTAGACTACACAACAGCAAAGGTAAACTTTATCAGAGGGATAACCTTATAAACATCCAATATTTAATTGACCCTTCCTCTTTCCTATTCTACTTTCAAGAATTATAAATGTGGGCTCGAGATCTATTCTACAGTAGATGGGGCTTCATCTGATTTTTAACAAGAAACGGATTTCCAATGTTATAATACAATATGTTACATTTGACTTGTTTTTACTGCAGCACCACTTCATGATTATTGACCCAGGGAACCCTGGGTCTTTGGGAGACGGTTTCTGCCAAAATGGAGTGGCTTTGTTGTCCAACTTCAACCAGCCTGCATTTGTTTTGTTTTTCATTTAGAATAAATACAACTGCATCACAGTATGCTTTCAAGTAATGGCTGTCTCCCCTTATGCAAAAACAGCACAAAAGAAATCAATTTATAAGCCAAAAAAGCCATTCAGAAAGTGTCAGTTTTAGGTGAAAATGTTGATCTCTGTGAACTAATGCTAAAGAATAGCAGAGTGACCTTGAATCCACCCTTTAAAAGAGTCACGTTCACACAGACACCCATAGAGCTCAGTGTTGAAGGGAGGGTGAGATCAAAAAGTGAGACGCTTTTAGCCACAAGACAAAGGCCAATAGTAGTGCACAAGGATAGCTTTAGGGGACAGCTCTGAAATGTGAATAGTTTCGAGGCTACAGGAGAGGTGGTAGCGAGGCTAGCAAATACCACACGTCAAAGAGTGGCACCACTGGTACTTCTCATACTGCGCGAGAACTCAACGTGTGCAGACAAAATTGTACCACCCGTATCGCCGCTGTTTATCGTTCAATCGACTCACTTTTTGATGGGGACAAAAGGTGGTACCTGCCCGCAGCCTGCAATTGTCGCCCACACCCACCTGCACACCCACACCCACCTGCTCTCCCGCACCCACCTGCTCACCCACACCCACCTGCTGGCCTGAAATGGAATAACATACATGTATGACACATGACTTTAGGGTACTTTTTAACAAGGAATTCATTTCTGATGCCAGAATTGACCAATGAATGATTATAAGGGAGTACTATATCTAAGTGCATGATAAGCTCCAGCTCCAGCTTACCCTGAGTCATCTGTTTGGCCACTCACACGCTCAATCTTTACTCTTTCGTTTCTTTTTTCTATTTCTCTTTTCTAAGATTGTTTCTTAATGGGTTATTATAGCCCTGGGTCACATGTGATGTAAATCACACAATCAATCTTTAACTTTGTGTATTTACATTCTAGGAGTATGCTGATGGCCTTGGTATCCCCTTCATAGAGACTAGTGCTAAGGACGGCACCAATGTAGAAGAGGCTTTTATAACACTAACCGCTATGGTCATGAACACATTTATCAATGAGAGCCAATGAATCTATACAAAGACTTTAAAGTGGACCATAACCACACATACCGATGAGTGCTTATGGAGACTATAATTATTGAAACACTGAGCCTACATAGAGATGGGAACTACATGAATATTAAAGGAGGCAATTAACGATCATTTTAAAGGAGCCAATGATGATTCAAAAGAAAGCAATGCTCATTTTAAAGCCCAACATATGGCATTGGACAGGCGCAAACCACAGTTTATACGCCATCCCAAAATCATATCATCGTGCCTGAGCAATTGGAAAGACTCCAGATGGAATTTGAGCAAGATAAGGGGCTCAAGAATGCAAGAAATTAATATTGTAGAATTTAGAAATTGTGGCAATAAATGACATAATCAATTTCAAAAAGGCTAACAATAAATGCCAGAAACACATTTCCATTGATGATCACGAAATGTGTGGAACTTTGGATAAAACAAGATATATTAAGATATACAATATCATGCTCCAAATTCACATGCTGTAAAATATATGTTTATTGGGCTGATCTAATGCTTTGATTTATTCTATTTTGACAAAAATCGAAAATTGAGTCCAAAAATCTTGATCATCAAAATCGACTAGTCAATGACATCCCTAGATCAGGTCCCCTGGGCTGCTGCTGCTGGAAGATACTATTGAGTCGGGCTTTCTACACCAGCTGGCAGCACTGGTAGTGAGGGGAATTTAGTCATCATTATAAGACGTTAGGTGGCAACAAGGGGCCACAGTAGTCTCTATAAGGTTGGCACCATGTTTAGACACTGCAGCTAATGTATGTATATAGGTCAACTCCATGTTAGAGTTTACCACTAACTCTGTGCTAGGAGAGTGATGCCTCTGTTAGAGTCTACTACTAAGTCTGTGCTAGGAGAGTGATGCCTCTGCTCGAGTCCTGGACTGATCAGAAATTACTTTTGAGCATCAACCTCTAGATCAGAATGAAGAATATGACAAGGTTACAGAGGGTTGTGCAATAGTAGGACACCGTGACTCACACAGGGAGGTGGGTCAGTGTGCCATGTAGGTGCAGAGGATTGGACTGGGCAGTGTGCCCCTGCTCAACATGGACAGATAGATATTTATGTGGCTGAAGGTTTGGAGTAGGTTAGGAATAGGTTATAGCAATGTTACTATACTGACAGCTGACCAACACCTCTACAAGAGGACCTGATAGCCCTGTATAGGCCTACTCTAGACCCCAGGCTGTGTGTTGTAGGTCTATAGGAAGCTGTCAGTTCTACACCAGGCACCAGGCTGTGTGTTGTAGGTCTATAGGAAGCTGTCAGATCTACTGCAGGCACCAGGCTGTGTGTTGGAGCAGGCAGCATGGCAGGTAACACACAACGTCTACAGCAGACACCCACCTCCTCCTCCTGCTGGGGCACCAGGATGACATCTACACAGGGGAACACACCTAAACCATAGTAAGTGTCACATCATGTTTCAAGGGAGAGCCAGGGATGTATAATGGGGAGACGGCAGGGGTTAATGTAAAATACTGATACATTCAATTCATTACTACATACCCTTCACTTGGATATTTGAAGAGATTTATTTGTAAAGTTAACATCTACTTCTCAAAACATCATATGTATTATTTAATGCATTTTTACCCTTTAATGAGGGCATGGTGCTTGAATGAAGCCCTGGTGAGTAACTTGCCTGTGCTGCATGCATGCATCATGCAGACCCTAGGTTGACAAATTACTGAAGGGTTTGCATGATACACCAATGCAGCACAGGTGAGTTATTCACTGGGCCTGCATAGGTGCATCATGGCGACAAATATTGAGTTTAAGTGACACAGCATCCTTACTAGGTTAAGGACAATTTGTTGGGAAATGACCATGTTCAGTAGATATAAACACCAGCTTTCAAAACTGTTTTGGAAAATATACTTGTTTTGGAGGGTGGCCCCAAGATGCTGAGGCCAAGAGATTTTAGACCCCTCAGTGGGATGGATGAAAAAACTCTTTTACCTAAAAAGTTTTTTAAAATCTTCCAGTGATTACCTGTTGAAACTTTTAGTGGTCGGGGATGCTCAGGTGGGAAAATCAAGTTTACTCATACGATTTGCGGTAAGTGAATATATTGATTCTGCTTAGTGATTACATTGAGTTTCTGCACAGGGTGGCTGCACTCATAGTAAGAGAGCTAGATCAATAATTTCTAGGGCATGTGTATATTGGGGGCGGGGTGGGGGTAGACTAAAATAATAGTTTTAAACTCTCTAGGTAAGGACAAAAAGAACTTAACTGTTTTTTTTATTGGAATGGCACATACTTTACTATAGGATGCTCCAAATGCTCCAAATCTCCCCTGTTGATAATAACCACTGCCTTAGATGTATTACCTGTATTTTCATAGGAGGACGTTTTCCCTGAGAATTACTTGGCAACGATTGGTGTAGACTT
The DNA here is from genome assembly GCA_947462335.1 of Harmothoe impar. Classification (NCBI taxonomy): domain Eukaryota; kingdom Metazoa; phylum Annelida; class Polychaeta; order Phyllodocida; family Polynoidae; genus Harmothoe; species Harmothoe impar. The sequence continues at coordinate 10,961,063 of OX381712.1, forward strand.
TGTAAGTAGCCTTTCCTAACATCTTTCTTGATTACAGCAACATAAATATGCTACATCCGTTAAAAGCTTCACTAGAGTTACAGGCAGTAGGTACCATATGACACCTATGTGCAGGGCTGGTGAGAACCCCACCAGTTCAGCATAAATCTATTCATTATATCTGTGCCAGATACAGGGGTAGACACTAACTATCTCAGCTGTAGACTAATAGATCCAGAAATCTATGGGTCCAGACTTTCAACTAAACAAATCTTTTTTTTTTTTAAGGAGAAAATCATATATATTCCTGCCATATCTATATCTATACAGTGCTACTCCTCTGGTTTATATCATCTGCACAAATTGCTACAGCGATGATCATTCAAATGTAGGCCTTTACATGTATATATAAATCATGTGTGTACAAATATCTGGTGATTTTCATCCACAGAAAATCAAAACGCTAGAACTGGATGGGAAGAAAGTCAAACTACAGATTGTAAGTATACACTGCCTTTATATTCAGAGACAACGACAATGTAACTGTATTAGAACTGACACATGATCTCTTTACAGTACCCTTGAATCTGTGCCCTCCATATTATATGTATGCAACAGATCCCACTAACTATTCTATGCTAATTTATTGTACTTTTGGTAAATAAGGAGTTGTAGTGTAGAAGGCAGTGAAAACGTCGAGCCCCACGGGGAATCGAACCCCGGTCCCTCCGCTCCGGAGTTGAGAATGCTACCGCTGCACCACAGGGCCAGCTGCTTTCTTACTGCTCTGCTACGGTACCTGAGCTACCATAGGCGGGCAATGCGCTCTCCACGCACGCTCGGGCTGCCCCGAGCGATACGTGCCCGCTACATTACTCCCCTTCAGACTTCTGCTGACGTGACCGGAGGCCACGAAGACCACTCAGCAGAAGCTGAACAAGCTCAAGTACCCAACCCAGGCTCTGCAGATCCTGGTCACGGCACCAGTGTAACAGGTCAGTGAAAACGTCGAGCCCCACGGGGAGTCGAACCCCGGCCCCTCCGCTCCGGAGTTGAGAATGCTACCGCTGCACCACAGGGCCAGCTGCTTTCTTACTGCTCTGCTACGGTACCTGAGCTACCATAGGCGGGCAATGCGCTCTCCACGCACGCTCGGGCTGCCCCGAGCGATACGTGCCCGCTACAGTAGCTTTGTTAAAGTTACTGGAGCAGTAAAATAAATTTTCCTTAAAATGGGTCAAAATAAACACCAAACGTACATATACTGTACACTTTATTCACTTTCATCCCATCGGATTTCACTTAAAATTGATACATCTAAGCCCATGGTGCAACTTTTTTCATGCACTCATTAAGCTGCACCCAATAAAATTCACTGAACAGGCTAGGTACCATGGTACCCCATATCTGGACCCTTACTACCTATAGAATGTAATTGATTATCTCCTCACCTTTCAATGTGATATTGTAACAGTGTGTAGAACAAATTTAAGTAGGATTTACAAAATGGAATTTTTGGATGTACTAACTTTAAGAATCTAGCCGCAGACTTGTAAACACTCATATACACATATATATTATCTGAACATAATTTCTCTATGTGACATAACATTCAAATTTAACAGTTAGTTTCTGCTCGTTACAGTGGGACACGGGAGGAGGAGAGCAGTTCATGTCTATCCTTCCCAGCTACTACAGAGGCTGCCGTGCTATGGTGCTTGTTTATGACGTCACAAACCAGGTACAGTGAACACAATGAGAGAGAAAAACCACTGTTACTGGCAATTGGGTGGGAGCTTATTAAATTAAATATGTAATGAGATTTATTGAATCATTCCGGCCCTCTTGGGTTGATACACGGCTAAAGTTCAGGCGTTATACATGAACTAAAATCTATATATTTACTACCAAGTTTCACACCACAGTCTATCTGTCCATCTTCTGAATGTATCCACCCTACCCAGCTGCTAATCGAGCACTGAGACTGGGTTCCCAAAACTGGTTACACCTCTACTCACGTGGTGGGGTCATTGTTCTTACCTCTCTGTGATGTGGTGACCTACATTATGTTACATTAATAAATGATTACATATTCCCAGCAACATAGATTATGGTAATGTAGTCTGTGGAGCTTCCTACCATTAACTATTTGGTTGCTCATACAAATCTCTGTGACCCCTTGAGTGCTAGACGTGATAACTCTTATCAACAAAGTCTGTCAGCCATATTCCCTGTCTTTTTCTTTGTGTTTTATTTTTGTGTATAAATATGATGACATCCTATGTTGGCTACTGCCCATCTATGAGCAAGATTCACATACCAACAGGATGTCTTTCTATTTCAGATATCATTTGACAATATCAAAAGATGGATGGATCATATTGAGCAACACACCACTGAAAAGGTGTCCATGATTCTTTTAGGAAACAAGTGTGACCTAACAACAAATAAAGTTATAGACTACATAACGGCAAAGGTATATATATATTTATATACCGTAAAACCTCGCGTATAAGCCGCACCCCGACTTTGGGCCGATCATATAAGCCGCACCAGCGATCTGATTCTGGTGACTTTTATACTGTACCGGTACTATAGGAGCAAAAACTAGCGTATAAGCTGTACCCTTGACATTGTGCTGATCCTATAAGCCACACTGGCGATCTGATTCACGTACAAGCCACGGCTTATTACGCACCATTGTAAATATAGTTGATTAGTGTTTTATTAAATATTATTGATTAGTGTTTTTACTGTCATAGACTTTAGTGAAACAAGTCTATTCATGAACTCAGATGAGGTTACGATAGTAAAAGAACAACAGGTTAAATCTCTCCCTTTCACATCCAATGAAAGTCAGAATATATGATATAATACATTTAATGTCTGGCAGTTATTAAATTTGTGTATTTCAGGAGTTTGCTGACCAGCATGGCTTACTCTTCATGGAGACGAGTGCTAAGGATGGCACCAACGTAGAAGAGGCCTTTATAACACTGGCTGCTGCAGCAAAGAATGCAATATTCAATGAGTGACAGTGATGAGAGACACAATTTGATGCTCTCTATAGGTGTTAATGAAGACTATGTGGGTATACAAGGAGAGGCGTTAAAGTAGACATGTGTACAAATAGACTCCAAGGTGGACACTGAGCCTACACATAGATTTTTTTGAAACAATTTAACCTTTATTAGCCTTTTCTTAAAGTACAGTTACATAAATTCCTTCAGTCGTCCTGTATGCAATGGCTATGATACATTTGTAGGATAAGACTGGGTTTCCTTGACATCATCATCGCATTGTTATCTAAATTTTGTCAGACATACTTTTCTTTTCAGATGTACAGTGTAACCATTTTATCACTGTTTATGAATAAAACATATTACGGTATGTGTATCAATGTGTTATCTATCATAGTCATATCACTATATTATAAATATAAAATGTAATAAATCGGAGGACCCAGGATATGGAGGCAATGTAAACAAATTGCCTACATATAGATATGAATCATGACAAGTGAAGCCATCAACAGTATTTCTCATGGTATAGACGGGGAAGTATAACATTGTCCTGAAAAGTACCTGAACAGCCTGGGTGCTGTTTCACCACAAATATGCGGAGCTCAGCAAATTTGCAGGGGTCCATAAATATACTCTCCATATATTTATGGGGGTCCGCAAATATATACGGAAATTGTTTTCTGGTACTTAAGCATACAAATGCGGACCTCTGTATATATTTGCGGAGCTCCGCAAATTTATGGAAGCATATTTGCGGGGGTCCGCAAATTTGTGGAGGTCCGCAAATTTATGGAGAAACAGCACCTTGGGGTCTAAATTATGAAAATGAAAGGAGTAAGAATTGTAATTCACACTGAAAAAGAAGCTTAAAAGAGCAACCCACAACATGGTCTTCAATTAGTCTCCTTTCTGATTTCCTGTTGCAATTCACAATGGAGGTAGAATAAGATGATATCATTATGTAAGGAAATACCATAGACAAAATAGGCTGGAAGTGTCAATTGATTAGCCTTTGATCCAAGCAGTGTCAGTTATACCCTGCATAACTTATGTGCTTTGGGATCACTGCAGAGAAATAATATTCGCAACATTGGCTTCAGAGGAGAACATTTTTTGTGATTTACAATGTAATCTTTACTCCGCAGGATGGTCCCCAATACCCTCATATTATTGTCAATTTAAAAATAGCCTCAGGGCCTGCTCTCTCCTTAGTAGTTTGCAGGCGGCAGAAGGCATATTAGTTCAGATAATCCCCACAAGAGGGTAGCATGGCGTCAGGGGGTTGACTTGTTGTGCAATATCAAAACACTGGTTGTGCAATACCAATATACAGCGTCACAGAAGGTGTAAGCACCTCAGTTGGAGCACAGAGTGGGTAGGAACGCCTCATAATGAGTCAGCATCTACATGGGGCTCTGACAGAGTCTACCACTTCACACAAACTGACAGCTCACCTCCCACGACTGCCAGTGCCCAGCTGAGCCTCACAGTTCAGTACTATGACATACACCCAACACGGCCCCCACAGCTCAGCATCAGGTTGTGTGATACCCAGGAGGATAGAGCTGCAGACAAGTTATATGCTGGTGCAATATGGTAGTTGAGGAGCAGCGCCAGGCGCCCGGCACCCCCTCCTCCAGCATCCACACACAGGTCTGTACATGGTAAGGGAGCGTTCACTTATTACTTACAGGGGGGGGGGGTGATGGGTTGGTGTTGGGCTTAAAAATGATACCCCATTTTAGCAAAAAAGAATGCGTACCTAAATTTCAGAGGGGAGGGCGTAAAAAGTGTATTCGCGCCTCTGCCCAAAATGTCACCAACCTCCTTCTAATGAATCAATTAACACTATAAGTATATTATTTGTGGTTAGCTTAGAGAGAGGTCATATTTATCAAGAGGGGCACTTTAGACATTCATCTGTTGGGGCTAGTCGTTCTTCAATCGGGTTCAAGGTGTCCCCTCACCTGCATAGGGATTAAAGATTTTTCATGAATTTTATTGGCCTTAACCTTCACACTGGGCTTGGCCTTAACACCTGTACAGGTGTCTGCAGCTTCTTGGGGAGTGGATGGTGGTGGGGGGTGTACAGAACTAGACACTGTGTGCGCAGAGCAACTTTAACATATCTCTGTGGTCATAATGAGCCCAATGTTTTTTTCCCACTCAGTGTCCGGTTCAAGTTCTTACTACTTGGAGATTCTGGGGTTGGAAAATCAAGTTTAATAGAACGCTTTGCAGTAAGTCACCATTTACTGGCACCGTTCGAAGTAACTCACTATTTACTTTATTATGATGATATCAGGAGAGCAGAGATAGGGAGCCCCGATGGATGGCTGTGTCTCATGAGATCGGGCCAATGTGAAAGTCTTTGACCTGGTGCCATATTTGACTAGGTACTGTCTTTGACCAGGTACCATCCTCAGGTCCGGGAAATGGAGGAAAAACCTCCCCAGAGCTGTTATTTACACCAGTGTTAATTTTCACAACGCAGGTAGGTGTGAAAACACTGCAGGGCTCACTGCCTACTGGGTGAGGTGGAGGAGCACAGAGGGAAAGTCTATAGAAAAAGCTTATTTATATGTGATTTCATGGCAATCACCTGTATGATTCACTATTGGCCATGTATGATTCAAGAGCATACACTAATCTATCTTATGGGATATATACATTTAACAGCAAATTGATAGAAAATTCAGCAAATGGGTTATAAGAAAACCGTTGCTAATTTTAGCCCTGTAGTGTTTATGCTACAAGCAAAACCATTGCTAATTCTAGCCATACAGTGTTTTCACACCTACCTGCGTTGTGAAAATTAACACTGGTGTAAATAACAGCTCTGGGGAGGGTTTTCCTCCATTTACCGGACCTGATCCTTGACCGGCTTGATAGAAAACGGTTTATTTAGGACATATGAAAACAAATAAATGGGCTGTAAAGGTTAATAGATGTTATAACTTTACATTAGTAATCAGTAGCCCATTCATATCTTCATCTGCCCTAAATAAACCATTTTCTATCAAGCCAGTCAAAGACGGCACACGGTCAAAGATTTTCACATTGGCTCAATCTAGTGAGACACAGCCTCATTCAATATATTGCACATGGGGACCAATATTAAGCAGTATCCAACTCCTGTATTTCTATATATTATTTACATCTTTTCACATTCTATTGCTATACAATCTGAAATAGAACCAAATAACATGCACTCCCTGTAATAGAAGATTATCATACAAATGTCCACCAGTCAAATTTGAGGTGGGATTGTAAGGACTTGAAACCATGACATTTTCATACAAGGTTAAACCAGTTGTATTGCCTTTTTGTTACAGGATGACAGCTTCACTGACCGTTTCATCACTACTATTGGGGTGGACTTTGTAAGTATACAGTACCATGTCGACACATAGACAATCTGTCCAAACTGACATGCATATGCTGGGTACATCGCATGGTGCATTGGCTGGGCACTCAACACCAAGCAAGTGAATCAATTGTCAGTTTTCACTAATGTTATTACATCAATGAATTAATTCCATCAAATTGTGGACAATGATCTGGTTATATGGCAAGGTAAATTGCTGTTTAAATTTACTGCAAAATCTACTGGAAACCAATTCGCCACAAAAATTACTGGTTGTATTTTGTAATGGCAAATAACATTGAGTTTAAATTGGACTTCTCTGCACTTGTTTGTGGTTGAGATCACATTTCTAAATAGGGACGAGTCATTTATTACTGCGGGGGGGGGGGGGGCAGCTAGTAAGGAATTAATTTTGCCCCCCATCCCTCTCACTAACTTTTCGTTTCAATATGCCCTCCCCCTAAATTGCATAGGCCGTTTGAGTGACAAGTAGTTGAGAGTACTTAAATTGACCATATTTAATGTTGCCCCCCCCCCACCCCATTGCCCCCCCCCCCCAGTATGGCGGCTTACCAAGTACCCCTGTATGGTAATTAATTACCCTTCCCTTATGTTCTTCTCCACAGAGGTCTCAACATGTAGTGTTAGATGGACAGACAATCAGGCTACAGATTGTGAGTATAAAAAGTTACTTATTGGATTTTTTTAAAAAGATTTAATAATAAAAAATATGCAGCCTTGAGATAAAAGGTTTAATGCATCATCAATTGGATTTACTTATTGGAAATACATATTGAAAAAAAGCTTTATGGCTCATAAGTTACTGTTGTCAGAAACAAATATTAATCTTTAATAAAAAAGCCCCAAGCCACTCTATTCTGCCCTAGCTGGATGTCCACTGTACAGCGCCATGTCTGACTGGTTCCAGAATAGATCCTCTACTTCCCAATCACTAGCTACAGCAAACCCTGTAGATGAGGGTGCTCAAACTCTGCTTGGAGAGTGGAATTACTACATTCCCTGTATATTGTGTTGTGAATGGGGTGTACCTAGCCATCCCTTATGTCAGCTGTCCGGGATAGAGTAGGGGTAAGCACAGTGGACCCATGCTTCTGGGGCCCCAAGTTCAAGTCCCTCCCGAGCCATATGCATGTATATCCTTATATATTTTTATATTTCTGGTTAGGTAGAAATGAGTAGCAGACTTGAAGATTTGTGACGTTTAGATAAATTCAAATATCAATAATTATATGATGGTATTGTGTTGTCATTCTCTATTACAATGTGTTGTATTTCATTTTAATTGATATTATTTAGCCATAAAGGCTTATTTCTCCTTTACTCAAAAGCAGTATTACAAATAAGAACTATCTTTACTTATGAATGGTATGATCACCTGACATTGCTTGGAAGTGAGTTGAACTCAGGATCTTTGAGTCATGAGACCACAGTCATAACCATTACCCTATCTTGGACCAGGTGATATAAGGGATTTCCCGGTACACCCCATTCATGATACAAAATACTTTCACCCTAGGACACCTACACTCTCCCTAGACACTGCTGGGAGAGCTGGTCCTATCAAGTATCCCTCCACTCTCCCCCAGAGGTTGGGCACCCCTAAGACCTTGGATTGCTAGTTCTAAATGCTCTCACCCTCTGGCATCACTGGTATCCCGCTAGTGCGGAATAGGCTAGATGCTGGCAGAATAACTTGCTCACTAGTTACCTACATAGTTGAACCCATTTATATTTTTCTGGGTGACCATCTTAGAATTCATCCTCACTCAGTAGCCCAATGTGTCCTGCGCATTATCTGGAAATATGGTCTTCAAACTCTGAATAGTTTACAGATGCCACCACATTAAGTGAAGTGGGGGTGGCGTCATCAAAAGCAGTTCTTTAAGCTCTTTCGACTAGGAGACAAACAACTATCGCAACCAAATATTATTTCTATGACATTATTGTCTTTGACGTGAATGTATATTGCCTATATCCTTCCGTATTTCATTATTGTTGAAATAATTTGTCAAAAATAGGAAAAATTGGCTCAGCTTTTAAAACCACCATTTTGCCTATATGTGCATTCAATAATATTCCTTTCCTGAATAGACACATGTTTATCTGAGAAGAGTGGCTAACTGTTACTGCAATTCATTCTTTTTGTAATAAATTTTCAAAATAAGAAACCATTAAAACTACCAAACTTTGGAGCTGTTGGTCCATTATGAATGGATTCACCCACACAAATATTTGCATACATCTAGCTGGTTAACTATGTCTCTACACATTGAGTAGATACATAGGTATTTGGAAACAATTAAGGTGTCTGTTGAGACAAAACTACCTCTTAGGCCAAATGCACTGTTGGAACACTTTTATCTATCACATTTATTTATGCACTTTACATGAGCAATGTCGAAGAAAACAGTGTAGCTGTCATTATTAGTGCAATAATGCCACATATAATGTTAACTTTACAGTTTGACAATAATGCTAATTACAATGGAAAGTGACAGTTTGACATGGTCGGACAGGAGAGCTGTTATTAATGTACTGTAAATTCCCGCGTACTACCTGCGAACCAAACTCAGCTTTAATTTGATAGCAAACATGCAAATATGCCTATATATAGGTTTTGGGTTATACGGTGGTTTTTATTACTATAGAACATGATTAAATTGAATTTTCGGACCCTGATTCTCCTAAGTTGGGGGATGTGCGTTATATGCGGGATGTGGGTTATACGCGGGAATTTATGGTACCGTAAAACCTCGCTTATAAGCCTAACTCCCGTATAAGCCGCACCCTGACTTTGGGCCGATCCTATAAGCTGCACCAGCGATCTGATACTGTACTATAGGAGCAAAACCTCGCATATAAGCTGCACCCTGACTCTGTACCGATCCTATAAGCCGCACTGGCGATCTGATTCGCGTACATGCCGTGGCTTATACGCGAGGTTTTACGGTACTTAGGATGTGACTGTTTCAGTGGGACACAGCGGGACAGGAGCGGTTCAGAGCCATCATGTCCAGCATCTACAGGAACACTCACGGGGGCATGCTGGTCTATGATGTCACAAACCAGGTACAATAGTCATAAACATCAGGGGACTGTGAGGGGTGCATCCTGAGATCCCCTCTCAGTTATTGTATAGACTATACAAGATGTGTTATATATGCAAAGGTTGTCTGCTTTTAAATTTAATCTTGTTCTCCTCTCTGAGGTTTTCATGAGAAACAGTTAAGTAAAATGATATACAGATGTATGTCCACCACAATCCAGGGTTGAAAAATAGATGTGTTTTGGTAACAGGCCAAAAAGGGGGATTTCATAATTTACTTTTGCACATATTTAATCGGATAAAATGTATCAATTTGAACTGACATGTTTCAGTGCATTATGCATTGAATTTGCTTTTTTTGTATAACAGACTGCTTAATTGTGGCTGAAGATGTTCTCAGGTCAATACAAGGCATGCCTTTTACATTGTAGGAATCCTTCAGAAATATAGAACACTGGCTACATACGTTTGATAATCACTTGAGTAAAGATGTGCCCAGAATATTGGTTGGAAATAGGTGTGATGAAACGACACAGAAAGTGGTAGAATATAATACAGCTAAGGTAGGTATGAGACAAACATTGTTACAACCTTTTGAGTTAATCCACAATAAAAAAACGTTTGATGCACTTAAAGATATCCAGACCAGTAAAGGGTTTTGATAAACAAGGCATTATATCATACTAAAAAATGAAACTCTTGTCCCAGTACTTTTGTTTACATCAATATTTTATTGCACAAATACATCAATAACCATCTGAGCACCAGTATACCATTGAGACATGAAAACACTGAGAGTAGTACACCAAATGCCTACCCAGAAACTATCTGTATATTTACAGGAGTTTGCTGACCTGCATGGTATCCCCTTCATAGAGACAAGTGCTAAGGACGGCACCAACGTGGAACAGGCTTTTATAACACTGGCCGCTGCAGTACTGAATAACATGAAGAGACCTTCACTAACAGACAATAGCCTCAATGTCAACATTAAAACAAGCACATCTGGCAATAAATGCTGCTGATAAACAATATTGACCATCCAATGTCTTCATCCATTGGTATTGTTTTCTTTAAAGTTCCTTTGCACCTAATTAAAGTGATTGATTCATTATAAATTTGTATATATATATATAAATATATATATATATATATATATATATATATATATATATATATATATATATTTATACATATATCATTATAGAGACTATTTCGTATTGTGTGCCCTGGCTTCCTATTGCAAACAACAGTACACTTAAATCAGTTCCCTCCCTAAATATCTATAATCATATACAACAGATCCCCTGACTATATTATAAACACTTGTACTTTTGAATATGTAAGGGCTTTATTGTAGCTTTGTTAAGAATAGACCCCATAAACACGTATACCCTAACTTTTGGCGTAGAAGCTGCGGCTAGTACGCGAGTCAGGTCGGAGGTGCGGTTTATAGGATTGGCCCAAAGTTGGGGTGCGGCTTATACGCAACTTAGGCTTATATGCGAGAATTTATGGTAGATACTATTTAAATGTAATTTGATGTAATACAATGTTCAAATCTAAGTGTTTGTTTACATCACTAGGCGTATTACTATGTAAACATATATATATATATTAAAATACATTATGTCAACACTCTTTAAATAAGAGTATTTTATATCAAAGTGAGCTGACTGTACTGACAAGAATAAAGCCTGGTGCGGTTATTGCTGTTCAAGTGTGACAGTGCCTCCTTATCCTATATTTGCATTGTCAGGCTAAGGCAAATGTTACTTCTGTGTCATCTCTGTTTGTATTAATATAGCCCAATACCTTTATTGCTGTTTAAGTGGGACTCTGTCGGCGGGGAGAGGTTCAGGTCTATCCTTCCCACCTACTACAGAGGCTGCCATGGTATAATGCTTGTTTATGACGTCACAAACCAGGTGCAGTGAACACAATAAGATATAAGTCATTCATAGTGAATAGTACCAATAGGACAGGACTTACGAGATCAGCAGATATTCTGGAGACTGTGTCACATATATCTTCAATACAATAAACTGCATTTATGCATCATGTCCATCCTATGGAGTTGATACATATCCGAAGTATCAACATTATGTAGCGCAAAGGTGAATCCCATGTAGATCTATGGAAGGATGCTATCTAGCTGCTTTGATGAGACTTTAAATGAACTGTCTGTTAGCCATTTATCAAATAGCAGCCTTGAATTTTCCTCCATGTGTCACATTACATGTACAAACATGATTCACATGTCAACATGATGCACTTTATGTCTCCCATTGCATGTACAAACATGATTCACATGTCAACATGATGCCCTTCATGTATCACATTGCATGTACAAACATGATTCACATGTCAACATGATGCCCTTCATGTGTCACATTACTTGTACAAACATGATTCACATGTCAACATGACATCCTTCCTTTGTCACTTCACATGGATGGGAAGATTTACATGATGAACCCGTTGTCCTTCATATTTCAGGTATCATTTGACAATATTGCACAGTGGTTAGATCATGTTCGGCAGCATGCTAGTGATAATGTGTCCTTGATCCTTGTTGGAAACAAGTGTGACCTAACAAGAGATAAAGTTGTAGACTACACAACAGCAAAGGTAATCTATATGTAAAACAATTTTGAGAATTTGACACTGCACAAATACTTTATCTGGACTCTGAGGCTGGGCGGTGGCAACCTACTAAGGATGCCCTGATAGCGTTGAGACACTTTTATTAGCATTCATAATTAGGCAAAAAAATGTGTGTTTCACATAACATGGTCTAGAAATTAGGGTAGGTAGGTCAAACTGCAGGTTCTTCTGATTCCTCGAGTAGCTAGGTGCCGTAATTGTTGAAAAGCAACTTTGCTGAGATCAGACAGCTAATTAGGCCACTGCAATCAATAGGAGCTTGAACCTCCTGACCGGAACTTGTTAAAGTCTAGAAAGACATGAATGTATTGTATTAAACCTCTTTTTTTCATTTGGATATTTTAGAAAATTGATAAAAAAAAGCTAGGGTCATCCTATTTTTGAAGATCGGGTCAAGTTGTCTGAAACATGCCTTTCCTTGGCCTTATACCATAGTTACGTGGAATTATCATACTCTCAATCAAATAAGCCCATGGTTGATGCACCAAGCTTAGAACGAGGATGCAACCTTTTTATTGACGAAAATTACCATGAAATGCTACATTTAAAATTTTGTACTGCAGCATTACCTGATGATTGTTAACTTTGTGTCCTTAAATTACAGGAGTTTGCTGATGGCCTTGGTATCCCCTTGATAGAGACCAGTGCTAAGGACGGCACCAATGTAGAAGAGGCTTTTATAACACTGGCTGCCATAGTAAAGAACATACTTCTCAGTGAGAGCAGTAAACCTGTATAAAGACATACATTAAAGATGACTATAACTTATAGTATAACTCTCCATATAGACAAGTACCTCTATAGAGACATACATTAAACATGACTTGTGTCATTAATAGACAATAAGGTTGAGACTAAGCCTCCATCTAGACAGCGGCTAAGGCTACTCCAAAAATGGTTAACTTATTGCAGCAACAAATATGACCAGGGCATTTTTTTCATTTGAGTTTTTTCCCCTGAGGGGCAGAAGAATATTCATATAGCAAAATAAAAACTTTGCACACAAATTTCTCATTTCAGTATCTAAGAGTTTATTGATTATCAGAATGCAATTTCCAGTCAACTGCAGTACAGTACAAGTTTTAATTTAATACCAAATATGCCAATTTATTCAATTGTGTTAAGGTCAGCAGAGAGGATTACATTACAATTAACCTTATTAATGTCTCCGAGAGGTCACGTGGAAGTAAATGGCGCCATCTACCGAGTCATATGGTATTCTGGTCTGCATTAAAGGGAGTTCTGGCTGCTGATTGGGTTATATTTCAGATGAAACAAAATTGTGAAAAAAATTCACAGGTGTTCCCAAGTACCTTTTAGATAGAATAGTACATGTAGTTGTATGCTATGTAAAGGGTTGGGGAATTTCTGTGGCATGCAAAAACTGATGTGGCCAAAGGTCGATTTTAGGCCCAAAACAGGGCAAAATGGGACTACCTGTACATAAAAGTGATGTTCTTGAGATTTTCACGGTCAACTCTTTTATTGAGGCTGAAACATTGTGTGTGAGGGATTGTTTAACTAGACTAGGGCTAACACTATGGCCAACAAATTTTGTAGATGGCTGATTTTGTGTATTATGCGATATAGAAACATAGAGGAATAATAATTGCTTCCTCGTGACCTGAGACCTGGTGGCCTGAGGTCAGGTTGCTAACAAATGCCATGAGGTCGGGTCTAGATGGCAGCACTGGTGGTGAGGGAAATTCATTCATTATTACAAGACGTCAGCTGGCAACAAGAGGCCACAGAAGTCTCTATAAGGTTGACACCATGTTTAGACACTGCAGCTAATGTATGTATCTAGGTCAGCTCCCTGTTAGAGTCTACCACTAGGTCTGTGCTAGGAGAGTGATGCCTCTGTTAGAGTCTACCACCAAGTCTGTGCTAGGAGAGTGATGCCTCTGCTAGAGGCTTGAACCAACCAGAGTTGACCTTTGTACACCAACAACCAGTTCAGAATGAGGGAGATGACACAGTTACAGAGGTTGGGAAATAGGGCACTGTGACTCATAAAGGCAACTGGGTCAGTGTGCCATGTCCTGGCATGACCGTGCAGGGGTGGGAGCAGGGCATGTGCTTTGTCTGATATAGGCAGATATAGACATGTATGTGGCTGTACCTGTATCTGAAGGGGTGGGAGTGAGGGGTAGGTTGTAGCAAAGCTCAGTAGGCTAGAGCATCACATCACACTGACTGACACAGTGACAGCCCACCTGTAAGTACAGGGAGTAGCTCTGTACCATAGAGGAGCTCTATACCAGGCTGTGTGCTGTAGGAGGTAACTGTACCAGACACCAGGGTGGTGCTCCACAAGATAGCATGAGCATGGCCGTTAACATCACCCACCTCCACCAGGGACCCCACACCACCTCCTCCTGCTGTGGTGGTGCACAGACCACTGACAGGACCAACTCCACACGGAGGAACACACCTAAAACATAGTAGGTTGTACCTGTTTACATCCTAAGGGAGTGATCATTTTATAAGGGGGGGGGGTGGGGTGGCGGTGATGTAAACAGTTTCGACCCGTCTTGGGGGTTAAAAAGATTTCGCCTTTTTTGAGTGAAAAGGCCTGTGTATTATTGTGTGTCAAATGACCCGCGCGTGCGCCGTTCTTTTTCAGCTCATGGGGGATGGGGGAAATAATTTGACAAAACCCACCCCCCTCCCTGTTAAAAGACGATCACTCCCCAAAATGAGCAGGGTGGCAATTTTTGGCTTAGTGCCATGGGATATAGGCATTTGTAGAATCCACACGGCGACATTGGACATTGCTTAGAATCAACAGGGGACATTGGGACCTCCCCACCCTATCTATCCCCCCACCCCCACCAGCACGCTTCAGAGCTCTGAGACCCAGAGATTTGAAAGGGGCCGGGGTACAGTTATAGTTATGTTATCAGTTTAACAAAGAAGAAAAAGGGGATATATATAGCAGCTACTGCCCCTTCTATTGGGTGAGATTGCGTTGCTATCTAGAGAGATAGAGCAGTATTAAGCATATTAGGCATGCCTAAGACTATGCAGTATATGCTTTTAGTCAAGACCTGAAAAGTGTTAGTTTGGTACTGTAATTCCCCTATATATTAAACGGCATTAGTTGGCATTAGCAAAACATCCCATTGAAATAGGCTTGAGTGCTTGCCGGGAACAGATAAACCAAAAGAGGCTACATAAAAATAAGTTTTTTTCTCAAAGCTAACTCGATTTTTTTTCCAGTTTAAGTTCAAACAATATTATAAGTTCTTTATTTGTGATATCCCTTCTCCTGATGAGAACGATTCTGAGAAATCCATTGTATTTTGCAGAAAAGAAGGATATATAATGTAAATACTCTCGCATATTGGAGCTAGCAACAGCAAAGAGAAAATCTAAAATCAGGAGTAAAATAGTGTATCTATAGAAAAATAGCGATAAAACATAACTGCATTTAATAGATAACACTGATTTAATGTCCCCTATACAATATCTGCTTATAAATAATTAAAATGAGGTAGATAATCAAGCCTTAACTTCCCAATCGGTGCTCCCATGTTGACAGGGGTGGGGGTCAAAGGTCACGTCAGGTCACTAAGAAACCTCACGTCACTAAGCAACCTCACGTCACTAAGCAGTTCTATAGTGTCCCGTCAGAGGGGGCCACTCCCATTGTTTCCCGCCGTGAGAATACACCACGGTCTGCCGTGAGAATACACCACAGTTTGCCGTTAAAATAAACCACAGTACTTCCTGTAAATAACGTTTTTTGGCATTTATTTCCCCCAAAATCCAGTCGCCGGAGGCGCTGGTAATACTTATTAAAACTCGTGTATAAGCAGCACCCTGACTTTGTCCTGATCCTATGAGTCACACTGGCAATATGACCTTTTCAATTTAGATAAGAAGTACATGTCTTATTATAGGCTCATATTGTTTTTCATCCTGTAGTGATTACCTGTTCAAACTCCTACTGATCGGGGATCCTGGGGTTGGAAAGACAACTCTTCTTTTACATTTTACAGTAAGTTATCATTCTCATTATTTAACCCTTTAGGGACGGCATGATGCATCAATGCATCATGCCATCCGTCGTCATGATGCATGAATATGCAGCCCTGGCAAGTAACTCGCATGATGCACCAATGCATTACTGTTGAGTTACTCGCGATCGCCGGGGCTCCATTGGTACATCATGGCGACCCATGCTATCTTTTAGCGACATGCGTCACTAACTCTTTAATAAAGGACTGCTTCATGCATTCATGCATCAGGCCCTTGATTGTCGAGTAATTCCCCAGGGCTGCATTCATGCATCATGCCGACCCTATGAGTTTGAGACACTCCTGAATGACCAGCATGATGCACCAATGCAGCACTGGTGAGCTACTCGTCGGGGCTGCATTGGTGCGTCATGATGACAAGTGCCATCTTTTAGCAACATGAGTCCTTAAAGCGTTAAGTACTATTCTATGATGATATTATATCATCGGTTGGTGATCTACATAGCACGTGTGTGTATGGGGCTGAAGGCAGGGATTGTTGGATTTGGGGTATGGGGAAAGAGAATAGCTACACTTGTGGTCAGTAAGCCGTTAAAATGAAAGACCCCACACACAGAAAATAAGTAGAATCACTGTAACTCCCGACGTGATCACTGAAGTAATTCTCCCCATGACTCTAAAGTGACTCCTAAACATTAGCAGGACTCTAAAGTAACTCTATAATGACTCTTTAATGAATCTGTTCTAAGACTCCCTAATGATTGGGAGTCACTTTAGAGTTGTGGGGAGAGTTACCTCAGTGATCGGGACTGGATTCCCATTTGAGAGTTACAGTGATCCTACTTCCTCTCTCTGTGTACCACCCTTTATCCTACTGCCAAATTCTCGAACAAATGCCTAAATTATTGCTCCAGGTCAATGGTTGCTAAAGAAAATGGCCCAGTCTGTAAAAATATCACCATAGTAATTCTTTCATACACTTTTGAAAATCACCTTCTGTTAAATTGTGACCTCTCGTTAGATGTCCTATCTGTTCTTTTATAGGAGGGCATCTTCATAGGGGGTTTCGTCTCAACAATTGGTATAGACTTTGTAAGTGGCCATTTTGTATATGTTTTCAACAAAGATGATGTTAACAGGCTGGATCATATGATCTTTATGATATCTTTAGGGTAAAGACTGTTTTACTATTGTTGTATCTTCTTTCCTTTGCTAAATACAGGGTTTTAGACACTGTCTTAACCAACTCGTAACTTGTAACTTAGTTAACTGTCAGTAGGTTAGGTGTTAGATGTTCCCTTTTCATACCATACATCAGCCTAGTTCCTCTGCTATTCGAGTGTACTAGTTGCATGTGACAGAGTACGTACATATGTCAGTTGATTTATATTATCCACAGAAAATTAAAACAGTAGAACTGGATGGAAAGAAAGTCAAACTGCAAATAGTAAGTATACAAAGAAAGTAAGTAAAAGTAAGGTTAAATATGATAACCACCTTTTCAGCATCTGCATCTTGTTTTCTCCCTCTTATTCTTTTGTCCATGCATAGAATATATAATTGTTCAGGTACTGTGACACCATCTAGATGCCACTCCTGTAAGACTACACCCTCAGAAAAGTGAGAGTCATTGTCGCTAAAACTACCCTCACCTGAGAGTCAGGCAGTGCTTGACCCTCAGGTGAGGGTAGTTTTAGCGACAATGACTCTCACTTTTCTGTGTGTGTATGTAGAGTGTCCATTATAGTAATATGATTGGGTGCAAATGTAGGAGATGTTGTCCCCTCTTGCATCAATGTGAGCTGCACTCTTTTTTTCCGCTGTTTGGGACCAGGACAAGGCGAAAAAAGAGAGGTTTGTTTCAGGTAACATGGCAAGAAAATGTAGGGTCGGTAGGTCGTTTATTTCTAAAACTTCCAAAACCCTAAAAAAATGCCCAGAACCCCCTATCAAAATTACTTTTATATGTTAGCAAATGATCTGAACTTTTCTGAGTGAGTTTTAAAAAAATCTGTTAATATGGAATACTATTTTTAGCCAATAAGGCTACAAATAATGACGATTTCTTTGTACTCCCGAAACATCATATTTTTACCCAGAATGCCATGGTGTAAAACTGTTAAATTAATTTTCCATTAAAGAGGAACATATAGACGTTTCACGGGTGATATTTTACATTTCTGCACATAATGGTTGATGTGAAAAAAAAATATTGGAAGTTTTCATATTTTTTTCTTATTTTCCGAAAAAATCTACATACTTTATTTTTTCAAAATTCTATATCTAAAAAAGTAGTTCGGGACCCCCTATTTTTCTTTGCATTTTCTGATTCTATATGATTTAAACTGCCTGTGAAAAAAAAAATGTGGGAGATTCTGTAAACTTTCAGTGACCCACCTAAAGTACAGTGTTGCCCTAATTGGTAACAACTACTAATAAAACACTCCCTACCTAGCGATGCACCGCGCCCCAAGCAGGCGCCACCATAATTTCTACGTTGGACTCAGTGTTGAAGTTTGAAAATGTTACGACAACCGACTCTAATTTCGATATGCTAAGGCATTCCCACCATGCAGTATTCTGGGGCAGACAAACGCTGTGAGAGGTCTGACGTGCATTTTCCCAGGCCCGTTCTGGCCACTATCGCCGGCAGCGAAGCTGCTTGCAAAAATTATAAATTGAATAGTCTTAATAGTCGATTACCTAACCCTGCAGAGTTTTGCACGCAAATGTTATTGTGGATTCAGAGCTCCTTCAAATCTTCATGTCCTCCCTTCTCAAGTCTCTGATATCACTCCAATTCCATTCCTGAGTCCTCCCAGTTCCTAGAAATTCCTATTATAGTTTTGATGTAGCTTGTAAAAGGCAAGGTGCGCCTGCCCAATGTGTAGCATTGGGCTTTAAAGCTGGGCCGCCAGGGAATAAGTTCAGCATTTTCCATACATAGACTAAAGTAACAGTTCCACCAGAGGGCAGCAGTGTTTGGACAGGGGACCATGAGCATTGTCCAGCTACAATATATTCACCCTATCTTGTGCCTGTAAGAGCTGAGCTACCAGCCCTTAGGAGCCCTCTTGTGAATCAAAACTGAACTATATCCAAAAGTGCTTTTGGGGTGACTTGAACCATGACGGTCAAGCTTTAAAATAACTCATGTGTTGTTTCAGTGGGACACGGCGGGAGGGGAGCGGTATGGCTTTGGTCCCCCCAGCAAGTACAGAGGTGCACAAGGTGTCATGGTCCTCTATGACGTCACAAAGCAGGTACAGTGGGCGCTGTGGGAGAAGTGACTTTTATGATAGCAATAGGTCTTAATGGATTCAATGCATATCAAAAGAAGATACTAAACAGTTGTATAGCAGCTTGGATTTATGTTGGAGGAGTATTTACGATTGTAAAACTGTGTGTATTAGCCAAACGTAGAAACTTAGGGAATATATGCTACAAGCCTCACAGGGGGTTTGATTATGGCAACTTATGCACTATATTATACATCTACCAACTCACGTATAAGCCGCACCCTGACTTTGTCCTGATCCTATAATCCACACTGGCAATCTGACTTGCATAGGCTACTAGCCGGGGCCTGTACGTGAGGTTTTACTATAATAAAGTTGTCAAAATCATGACACTTGATCAGTCACACAATGATGCACCTCTTTTTTTTTTATTCTGTCCAACTGCAGTATATTTGCAATCTTGCTAGGAGTTATCTATCATGTTCTATGTCACATTACACAAATAGTCAAGAGTATGATTGATATCATCACAATGTTGTTTACATTTTAGGTATCATTTGACAATGTGGAAGGATGGTTAGATGACATTAAGCAGCATGCCAGTGAAGACGTGTCCATAATTCTCGTCGGAAACAAGTGTGACCTAACAACAGATAAAGTTGTAGAATACACAACAGCAAAGGTAATCTCTGTTAGATTCATACTCTTCAATATTCAATATCTACTTGACCCCCCTGTAATTTGCTAACTGTAGTAACTACACCTAGCCTCCTGCTAACTGTATCAATACATTGCCAACTGTATCAAACATCCCACTGCTATATGTCTAGCAACCAATACTATCTGTAGTAAAACCAAGGGTATACGTTAGAGGGACATCCAACTGCCCCTGTATAAACAAATGGTATCTGTATTATAATAGGAATATACACAAATTTTTCACACAAAGATGTATCTCTAAATGTCCCTTTTGTGAAGGATGAGTTTGATAAATGTTTTATGCTACATGAAATGTTTATTATGGACTGCAACCTGAAGGTAAAAAGGGCATCCTCACCACGCACACTTAACCACATGGTAGACTAGAAAAGTACTAGAATTGTGAGTGGGATACGCTTGATGATTATGCCACTTTAACATCTAAACATCACTAACTGATATTTTGTATTTCAGGAGTTTGCTGAGCAGCATGGTTTACTTTTCATAGAGACGAGCAGTAAGGACGGCACCAACGTGGAGGAGGTGTTTATAACGCTAGCTGCTGTTGTACAGAGTAGGGTCCTCAGTCAGGGACCATGAGTCTACTTACAAAACAAATTGCCTGTCTGTATAATACATACAAAAGGTGAGAAAAACACTCACCACTGGTGTAGCATAAGTCAGTTAAACCACAGCCAGATCCCTGTACTAATGATATTTGCTTAGTCACGGCTGAGCACACTCATCTCTGAATCGTAATCAGGCTTGACTGTCGCCAATATCCTGCGTACAGGGGTCTGGCTGTGGTTTAACGCCTAGAGTACCGTGGGGTATTACTGGCAGGGGGGGTATTACTGGCACCCTGGCAGTGTTGTGTGTATTGCTTGCTAGGCAATTCGGCTCAGGCTAGCAGATGATAATTCAAGATATTTTGGAGACCTATCCCCTTACCCTAAAAGACACGAAATTTGGAGATAAAACTTTGTGATTGTGATAATTCACTTTAAAATTATGATCATTGAGTCATTAGGTCAAGATCGGTGCAGTTATAGCTTTTACCAAGATGTAAGAGAAATTAGAGCTAGATTCCGGCTTCATCTATATGAGTTTTCGTAAACCATAAGCAGAATTCCATGGCCAATTTACGTCCTCTGTCTGCTAGAACAATCAATTTTGATCCTGGTCTCAATGCCGCCAAGATGGCGGGGGTGCCAGTAATACCAACAGATTTCTACAGTTGTGGGTATTACTGGCACCTGTCTTGCCATCATCCTTTCTAGTTAAGATGAACATGATAATAATCAGTTATTGATTCCTTCTTTGACACTGCATGGTAGATTTATATGTTTGGTTTAAGAGCAGAGCTGTTTCCTTAGTAATTTGGATTATTTGGGTATCCCAAACAACATTCACAAATGATTTGACTGCAATTGTCTGAGGTCCAGGTCTGTGCTTGGGTGCATATCAATGACATATAAGTGTGGCATGTCAGGATGTCTCTGACTTTAATTCTTTAATGGATGGCACATAATGGTGTGCCCCCAACATGGTCGGTTTATATTTTTGTAAAACTATGGCCTTTTGTAAGGAAAGCATAAGGGTGCCAGTAATACCCCCAGCCATGCCAGTAATACCAACAAAATCCTGAATTATAAATTCATAAATATTCATATGACAACATATATTGTTTTGCCCATAACTGATGGAAAATGTGACAAAGCCCATGCTCAATGCATGGGAAAAGAGAAATTCTCAAAAGATCTCACAGAAATTGCACCAGGGGGAAAAACTCCTTAGGGTGCCAGTAATACCCCACGGTACTCTACTTACACCACAGTTGGCTGAGAGAACAAAAGAAATGGCCTGACTGTATTTTACATACATGTATGGATGTGGATGTGGCCCACTGAGCCCACTCTCCTACTGTGGGTGAAAGTCAGATATGATATGCGTGACTAGCTGCATGAGTGATATTAAGCCTTGGACAATGGTATTATCTGCGCCTGACACCTTGGATAATTACCCGTCCTTTACTTCACTCATACAGCAAGTCACTTGTATCATATTTACCACATACAGACTATTTTGAAGTTGGACAATAACCTGACATAGAGGCGGGTGCTAAGATAGACACAGAGCCTTATAATGGCTGATAACAAGAATGGGTTGATGACTGAAATTAACCCTTTAAGGAATGCATAATGCATCAATGCATCATACCCTTGGTCGTCATGATGCAGGAATACGGCACCAGCGAGTTACTCACCAGTGCTGCATTCAAGCATCATGTGACCCTACGGCGTTCAGCCACTCCTCCCCTTGCCAGGGATGCATTGGTGCATCATGATGACAAATGTCATCTTTTAGCGACATCCGTCCTTAAATGGTTGCTGTATGCATGTTCCATTATTCACAATTGTAAATAATAAGTTCCTTCTAAGGACTATGCCTTAATTGCCACCGACCACCACCCTAGGAATGTTGCTGGCTGACACTCCTTAGAGGCTTGTACATCAGAATGAATGATGCCTTACAGCGACAATTTCTCTTTTAAACATTTATCTTTATTGCCGAGCTATGTATAGGTATGGTAACATCAAAGTAGTAACCGTATTTGTGCTATGGGCACACTCCTGTATGAAGATCTCTGTGTTTGAGGACGTACATATCATGATCATATTAACTCAATTTTAGAAGGGTCTCCCTCCTCCCACGCAATTAAGGTGTCTGGTGGATCTTCTTGGGGGAACCCTTTCCTTCTCAGGAAAAACTACATTAATTGAAAAATTAGTCTGGTCCTGTTTAGACCTAGACTACTCATATCTCACATATAATATACAATTAAGTACATTTATGTCCACATATACATTTTGCTTTTCACATATAACTATATTATGCAGACCTTAACCTCATACCTTATGTAACATTTAACATTTAAAGCAACGCAATTGCATTTGTCTTGCCAGACTATTGTTTACTGTTTCCTTATTTTGTCTGTTCATATTATGTCATGTCAACATTCTACTCATAGAACTATGATACTGAAACATTATATCTTTAGTTGTTTAGTTACATATAGATAAGTATGTCAACGTTAACCCCAAGCTGGTCTTCAACGGAAAGTGGCGGAAGCCTAATTGTATACCAGGATAAATAAAACTGATTTTAAAGAAAATACTGAGACAGGCTCTGGATCTAAGTAGTACGTGAACAATGTTATTTGTGATGTAGGTCAATCTATATAATAAAGTCGAGCTATAAAATCCTCGGCTGTCAGTCCCCGCTTCTTCTTACACTTGGTGGCGAGAAAGTGTTCATAGGGCATGGCATTTACATTGCATACATATTTTAATGTCTATATATACAATGTGCAATACGCTACGGTACAAATATATTACATAATTTATGTGTTCATATAATTGAGAAGGAGATACATTTAGATTGAGAAGGAGATACATTGAAAGCCTTATACATTTTATAAATAAGAGATTCCTACGATCTGGTTGTAATATTTTATTTTGATGGTACAAATGAGATGTAGGCGTGAGGTTGTGTAAAGAAGTTTTATTGAAGGTCCTGATTGCATAAGGGACCAATCAATTCAAGGACATTCTGCGAGATTCAGTGGTATTAACAACAAATACGTCCAATTCCAGCCACACAAATATTTGTAATATTAGAAGATGTTGAGATCAAAATGTGGCAAGTGTAGTGAGAGGTATTGCAGCATTGTCGTCCGTGTTTGTGTGTGCCTTTCTTTTTAAATCACTTTTTCACATTTATTAACTGACATTGAATAAGATTTGCTAAGGCTAAATAAATTTAAAAAAAACAGGTTTGTTTCAGGTTACCCGACCGAGCCTACTAAAATATGGCCGGCCCTACGTTTTTTATGCAATTTTGACGACATTTTCATGTTTTTACACCTTTTTCGTCAGTTTTACACAAAAACTGGTTAGTACTTTCATGTTTAAGAAAAGAAAAGACCTACCGACCCTAGACTTTCCCCCCATGTTACCTGAACATACCTTTTATTTCTTTTGGCCTAATGGCTAGAAGTAAGGCTATTTGGTCCATCCCCGAAAGTAGACTTCAGCAGAAAATATAAAGAATCCATTGTATTGTAGAAATACTAATAAAGGTATTTTTGAAATGTCTCAATCTTTTTTTTACTAGAGAACAGAATAGGATACATCATGACCATTACAACATCATTACATTAATGTTACATATACTTTATGCCTGATTGGGCTTAATTCTAAAATTAATTTTACTTTACCTCGTTACCTTCCACCCCTGGTGGGAAACCTATAGTGGTTCCCCCCAGCTAGACTTGGAGTCACCCACCGGATCTGCGCGCACCCTCTATACTACTGGGCATGTGCCAAAAGTGCCCGGGGGGGGGTTCACTTAGTATATTTTGCATACACAAGTGTCCGGCTGGCAAGGGTACTTTTTCAACAAAATTTCCCTAGGCAAGGGTCCACTTTTGAGAATAATTTCCCTAGGCAAGGGTCAACTTTTGCAAAATTTCCCTAAGTAAGGGTCAACTTTTGCAAAATTTCCCTAAGCAAGGGTCAACTTCTGCAAAATTTCCCTAAGCAAGGGTCATTTTGACCAAAATTCCTCTGAATCGATACCATTTTTACCAAAATCTCCCTAAGCAAGGGTTCATTTTTTTCCCAAATCTCTCTTAGCAGAAAATCATTTTGGCCAAAATCTCTGTATGAACTGGTTCATTTTGGAAATCTCCCTAGGCAAGGGTCAAGGGTTGCCAGGGGTCCAGCCGGACACCCCTGTCAAAAATTAATTGAGTGCCCCCCCCGGGCAAAAGTGTGTCTCTAGCAATCGCTGCGCAAACCGCTACTTTCAAACTGGCAGCAGAGGTGCAAGGATTACGAAAACTACGATCCTACCACCGTAATATCAAACCACTGACAATACTGGACTATGATGGTTCTATAGGTCCACAGACCCATACTTCAATTGACATTGATTTGACATTGTTTTCTACTATATCTATAATGTGCTAATTGCATCTTTAATATGCAACATGTATACCTCCTCTGATATTGACATTGATATGTATTATCATACTCGTTGTCCATAGAGGCCAATCATTGATTGTGAATATGAATAAAATCAATCTCAGTTAAGTTAACGTGTTGAGCCAAACATTACACCACTAGAAATAACATCAACACATCATCATAACAGTCCAGTAACCCCCACCCCCTACTTAAAGTGACATGGTCCGATGATTAGGGTTCAAAAATCAATCTTGTTCAAAATTAACCAAAATATGTTACCCATGGCCATTCTTCATATGCTACCTACTTTATTCAATCCCTTTTTTCTACAATTCAGCTTAGGATTCTACTGACAGTTATTAGATTTAGGATCAATTTATTATTTTTGGAGTGCATGCTACAATTCCACCCTTTGAAAATACACTGTAAACGCTATACCTTGGTCCACATGGGACCATCTCCTTCTGAAGTTGGATTTTTCTAACTACCTGGTTTACATGGAAATGTTCTCATCATGTTGTAGAATTTCACTATAATTTAAACATCAGTTGACCATCATGATATCCTTCAGGAATTATACCTGATTATTAGTATCTATGGTTTCGGCTAAAGTTTCTTCAATGTCATTTTGGTTTCCACGTCCAGAATTTGCTGCTGATGGCTTCTTCATACAACGGCAGAGAAACTCCCTGAAGGCTGAGCGAAAGTGTCTGGAAACAACACATATTATTACTCACTTTTTGTCAAACGTGTCTTTTTTACATAAATCTTTTCATGTTGTAAGAATAAAAATGCCAGATGTGCGAGTAGCGATATATGTTGATGCTTGTATAGGCAATCAGATTTCCTACCATCACCTGTGAAATGAGCTGGGGCTCCACTAGCCGATTCTGTCCTCAGATCGGTGCTATTCTCATAAATCGGGCTCAAACCAAAGAACGATGTATATGTATGTATACTGTAGGTAGGGAGGTACTTTAAAACCTGTCACATATTTCTGTTTATAAATATGTTTATGCTTATAGATACCCCATGCTAAAGTGGAAAATAGATTTGCCAAGGGTATGTGAACACTATCTATGTCCCGACTTAGTGCCTGACTTTGCATCTCAGGCCCTAAATTGCACAATACATATAGGAAATAGATGTTTGTTTTGACCTGATCAAATTGTACCTGTATGATCGGCTTGTGAGAATTGCCCGAAAAATCAGGTAGTGGAGCCCCAGCCATACTCCGGTGCCAGGGTCAAAAAATCTTTAGATCAACTAGATGCAGTCGGCCCTCACTTCTTCGAATTTGGAAGTGCAAGGAAAAATGTCTGAGGAAGCAAATCATCCGAGGTATTAAGTCCAAATATAGTGGAACATATAGGGACAGGTGCCAGGCAACCGTCTGAGGAAGTGAGGGATCTGAGGTAGTAAGTGTTCGAGGTAGTGAGGGTCGACTGTGGATGATTTTAAATAACAAGTTTTCAATGATTACTAAATTATGTATTGAGGACAACTCAGCAAGATCGGAACCACCGGTTTAAACTATATATGTGAACCTATAGCTGGGACTCCGCTACCCGATTTTCTCCTCTGATCGGACCTATTCTCACAAATCGGACCCAGACAGATATAAACAATCCCTGAACCATAGGGTTATTTACGTCTACATCTGTTTGAGTCCAATTTGCGAGAATAGGTCAGATCAGACGAGAAAATCGGGTAGATGAGTCCCAGCTATAGTTCAAATATTTGGTGGGCTATATATAGGTGAGACTCCACTAACCGATTATCTGGACCATTCTCACGATCAGATCATGCCCTAGGACTCTATATATGTTATGTGTATTAGGGAAATATTTCAGATCTTAGGGTTTGTTTATATTTACATCACACTATAGATCTATAGGTTTTAGCAGGTAAAGACACATGCCTAGAGATCTGTCCATGCCAAACAATACACATCAAATATATTTGATATGAGATCTGGAGTCCAGATCGGCCTGAGATGCAAAATCTGTACCAAAATCTGTACCTAAATCGGGCTATATGGCCTTAGCAAGTCTATTTTGCACTTGAGAACGGAGCATTTATAAACAAAACTAACTTATAAATATAAACAGATGACATAGTCTATAATGCTTCTCTACATACAGCACTTAAATCCTTGGTTTGAGTCAGATTTGTGAGAATAGCACCGATTTGCGAACAAAATCGGTTAGTGGAGTCCCACCTTATAGTTCAAAATTGAATAAATCTCGCACACCAGGGATAGCTCTCCTAGGTGCGCGGACAAACGTTAACAGCGCAATCTTAACACAGAATTAAGATCGTCTTAAAATAAGTCTTAATCTTATCTTAACCTATCTTAATCCTATCTTAAGCTACACAGTCCACTGTAGGATAGGCTAGTTGACTAGTATGTAATGGGAGGCTCTGCCCCCTAACCCCCAACCCCCATTCTTTTTCTTTCTGACTTAGATTAAGACATTTAAAGATTAAGATTGCACTGTTAACGTTTGTCCGAGCGCCTGGGAGAGCTATCCCGTATTTCCATGGCGAACCACATAGTACTATAATTTCCTATGCCCTTTGTCATGATGTATCCATGCTTGGGATCGCACGGCATAAAACCCACCTTGAGATGAGGGTGTACACTACCACGTTGGTCCAACTGTTGATACCTCTCATCAGAGCAAAGGTACCAGCCACCTTCTTTATGTAGAAGATGCCAGGAAACTGGATGATGCGCAGATCCCTGAGAGGTGTGAGGATCTCCCCAGGTGCCACAGTTAGGATGTAGATAACGACCAGAGCTATCATCATGCAGACCATCTGTACATGTAGGGAAGGTTGGGTCAATGTACATAAACCATGTTCAGCAACATAGAAACATGTAATTATTTGTGGGCATAAGCCCGCGCTTATGGCGCTATAAATATGAATGGACTAAGCTGCAGTTGAGGACAATTCCTCCAGGGGGAGGTACGGTGCTTGACAGGGCCGCCCCCTGGTGGGTTGGTGGGGAACTGGATCTCACCAACCAGGTGCGTCATTGGCAACGCCGGCACCGAGCTATGAACACTGTTTGAAAATTTTGGAGGTTACAGAGTGGTGGTGTAGAAATGTCTTCAAAAAAGAAGGTTCAAAATTGCTCAGATTGCGGCAATGCACACCCCCCAAAAGGTGGGAGGCCGTGTGTATACAAGGAGGCCGCGGAGAGAAAAGCAGTGAAGGCCGGGAGTACTCTGGATAATTGGCAGTTGTACCTGGACCTCAGCCGTATGGCAGAGGATAGCAGTATTTACCTCGGAGAAATATCTGAGGAGGGTTCTAGTGCAAGTGTGGACGCCGAGGTAATACGGTCCTTGGTGGTGGAAAGTAAGGAGTGCAGGAAAGTGATGAAAGAACAAATGCACCTTATTAATACATTGGTGCAGGGGTTGGCGATTTCCAAAGGAACAATGGCGGCGGCCGGCGCCGGCCCCGGCACCGGCGCGGGAAAACTTGCAGACAAAGGGGGTAGGCGTCTTAGCACTAATCCCTTCGTATACGAGGACGGCGGGGTAGTGGGTGACACTCCAACCGAGGAAGCCATACTGCTGGAGGAGGAGAATTTAAGTGAGGAGATACAGGAGGATCGGGCCCAGGCAGCCAACAACCGGGCCCTACTTAAAGCATTGCTGGGTGGTCATCACCTCTCAGGGCCCAACAAGGAGGAGGTTAAACCCTCAGGTGGTCTAGTTCCAGGACAAAGGTTTCTCCCATCTCGTATGATGGGGGGTGAACCCAGCAGAACTACCATCTTTGGTCACCAGGGTGCCCTTCAAGACACGACTCGTCAGGGATGCTGCTCTTCTTCTCATTGCTGTTCCAAGGACCCCGGGCGTAAGTTGGTTACATTTGATCTTGATTCACACATGCCAGGCAACAGACGAAAATATCCAACTATAAATGACATTGTATCAGCACATCTGAGTCTTCTAAATAGCATGCTGGAATGGGGTGGAATTGATGTACATGGGTACTCCAAACATATCAGATTTTTATCTGACAAAATTGGGGTTTATGAGGCTGAGTACCTCATTGCGTACGATCTTGGCATGAGAGAGAGGGCTGAGCAGCATGGCATGGGGGTCTTCTGTTATGGGGACCATGATCTCTTCAATACTCATATTGGGTTCGAGGGTATTGACTTTACTTACAGGAGTCAACATAGTCATAGGGGCAGGGGTAGGGGCAGAAATAGAGGTAGGGGCAGTGGAGGTTTTGGCAACCAAAACCAGGGACACAACCAAGGGGGTTACAGTCAGGGGGGGTACAACCAAGGTTACCAACAGGGGGGTAGGGGAGGGGGGGGATATGGAAGGGGGGGGTCTCAGGGTAATGGGTTCCCAGGGGGCCTCAATTACAGAACTGACATATGTTTCGGTTTCAATGATCAGGCAGGGTGTAGGTGGGTCAACTGTAGGTACCCACATGCTTGTCTGGACTGTGGTGGTAGTCACCCCCAGTACAAGTGTAAGGGGGGGACAAAAAAGGACAAGGAATAGGATGAGGCAACCCTCGGAGGGGAATCTGTTGTACCTGGGACAGGTGGTGATATTCAGAGGGTTCTAGTTAGTACACTAAAAAGTGACTTACAGGTGGCGGTGTGTAATGAAAAGGTGGAAGGGGGCGTGGTCGAGCATGTTGTTAACGTTGAGGGCAGCCCTGCTAGGGGGTTAGGATGCCCGACATATTCCAGCGCAGAGGTGGTTCCTGCCGGTGTGGCGGATTTTTCAATTTTTTCTGGTTCTCCCTCTTGCAAGACACCAAGCTCGGGTGTTGTTGCGGAGGTCAACGGGTATTTAGATGGGAGGAATGCAGATAAACCAGCGGGTTCGTCGCGGGTTGTTGACATTTTGTCGGCACCAGTGGGCGCCGCCATCTTGGATCTCGCGCCAAGCGTGAGTTGGGACGGGAGTTGTGACGTCATTAGACAAAATGGCGGCGGACAGGGCGTTGAGGGAGCGGGTGCGGGTAAGCACGAATTTGTTATTCAAAATGTGTGTGATTCTCATCGTGTTGGAGGCTGTTACAGCTGTACAGGAGCAGTGTTGGATCCAGAGGTTGAATTGTGTGAGGTTTCAGTGGACGGGAATGTGGAATCAAGTTGTGGGGGCAGAGTTCCCATTTATCGCTCGGTCCAAAAACCAATAGTGGTTGAGGAAGTTTCGGTGGGTGGCACGGTCTATAACAGACCATGCAGTACTAATTGTAACAGGTCTCACAAGTTGGGGGGGGTAAATATTCAGTTGAACCCCTGTGTTTTTTTCGACGAATGCTTTAATCATCCCGCGGGGGTGGATCCCAAAGCGGAATATCTATTCAAAGGGGTTAGGGATGGTTTCAACATTGTGGATGAAGGCTATACCGGTAGTTATGAAAGGTCAAATTATTCATCTATAGAGGAACCAGGTTCTAAGAGACAGATGGACACTCTGGTTAGAAAAGAATTGGAAAATGGGGTAGTGTATAGGGTACGTGATAGGCCACAATGTGTCCACTCGTTGGGGGCAATATTCAAACCAGATGGGTCTATAAGACCCATTACTGACTGTAGTAGGGGGCAGAGAGGGGTGGGGGAAGATAGTATAAATGATCACATGCAAAAAACTTGTGAAAAATTCTCATACGTTAAGGTTGACAAAATTGTGGATGAGATGGAACATGGCAACTGGTACTCAGTCATTGACATACAATCAGCTTATCGTTCGGTACCAGTAGCCTGTGAGGACAGAACAAAACAAGGTTTTGTCTGGGAGTTGGATGGAGAGAAGTCTTATTGGGTTGATGGCTCTCTATCTTTCGGGTTAAAATGTGCCCCGTATATATTTACCCAAATTACAGAATTTGTGTTGAGGTGTTTGTCCAGGAGAGGTATTGGTGGTATCTATGGGTATCTGGACGACTACCTGGTGGTGGGTAACTCTAGAGAAGATTGTAGATCAAAGCAAGCTGTGTTGATTGACCTGTTAAGGTCGCTGGGCTTTCACATAGCTTGGAAGAAAGTGGTGGCCCCGACCCAGGTGGTAAGGTACCTGGGATTGGAATTTGACAGCCTTAGTATGGAAGTGAGACTACCAGCTGAAAAAGTCCAAAAAACTATGGATTTAGTCGTGGAGTTCAGAAACAAAAAGTGCTGTTCCAGGAAGGACTTAGAAAGGTTGACGGGTTATCTGGCACATGCCAGCCAGGTTGTAAGGGGGGGCAGGACATTCTCTAGGAGAATCATCAACCTTCTGAAGTATATACCGGATGACGGAAAGGCTGTCCACATCCCAGATTGGTTATCTGGAGACTTGACTTGGTGGAAAAATTTTGTGGATATTTTCAACGGAAAATCCCAATGGATCAGGTCCTCGGGGGGGGATCTTCCACAGGTTGAGACTGATTCATCCAAGTCAGGATTTGGATCAAGATGGGGGTCTGACTGGGTCGCAGGAGTCTGGGATGTTCAGAGGGATGATGAAAGCAAGGTGTATTTAGAGCACCATTACTCACAGAGCCCGGGTGAGGTGGATGAGACATCAGACATAAATTTGCTTGAATTATGGCCAGTCTTGGCTTCCCTAGACAGGTGGGGGGAGTGTTGGAGGAACAAAAAGGTGGTGATTTGGACGGACAACACTCAAGTTCAGAGTATGATTTCTACAGGCCGTTCCAAGAGCATTAGGGCAATGTGGTGGCTTAGAGAGCTGTTTTGGAGGGTGTGCTTATACAATGTACATTTGATAAGCAGGAGAATAACCACAAAAGAAAATACCGTAGCGGATTACATCTCTAGGTTATTTGATAAGCGTAACAAAGGCACACTCCCTCCCACATTTGACCAGGAATTATGTTGCTTCCAGGTGACAGGCTGAGGACACAGCTCCGGGACTACCAGTCTAAGTGGATGGCGGAATCATCACTGGCTACTAGATCCTCCCAATGGAAGAGTTATTTCAAATTTTGTGAGGAGTTCCATTATAATAAGCCACTCCCAGCCACATTAGAGATGGTTCTCTACTACATAGTTCATCTGGCGGACAGATTGGTATACAAATCGATCCAAGCTTACTTGGGCGCAGTGTGGATACTCCATGACATGGCAGGGTTATCACATGTGGATGCCAATACATTCGAGTTGGTGGTGACCATGAGGGGTATTAAAAGAACCTTGGGGGATTATACGGTTCAAGCTAGACCTGCAACGTTGGGGGATCTGTCAATGGTTTTCGGTGCTTTGGATATGTCAATCAGTGAGGATGTAGCATTCTGGGTAGCAGTCCTATTAGGGTTCAGGGGTTTACTCAGGAAGTCGAATGTGTTAGAGTCAGGGTTAGCGGTCCTGTTGCATGACATTAGATGGGAGTCATGGGGACTTACAGTGGTGGTTAGAAGGACAAAAACCATATCATACCGGGAACGGGTTTTGGAAATTCCATTTGTCCCCATACCAGGATCAATTATGTGTATCTACTCATTTATTCTCAAGCTAGTGGGTATGGTGTCTTACCCAGGGTTGACATCCCAATTGGTGGGTTACATGGGGGGGATGGGATATGTCAGGTGCTCATACGGTTGGTATTGTAAAAAATTGTCTAGCCTGTGTGTGTTGTTGAATCTTGTGAAGATGTCTAGCCACTCAATGCGTAGGGGTGGCGCTAGCCTGTTGGCGGAGGCTGGAGTGTCATTAATTGACATCAAGAACTTGGGTGACTGGCGCAGCATGTCGGTCCTCTACTATCTAGCAAGGACCATGGAGTCAAAAGTACAGCTAGAGAAGTCCATTGTGGATAGCATATACAAGAAACCAGACTTATACATGCACTACTAACTTTCCTTCGGTTGGGCGGTTGGCTGGACTATCATG
The DNA here is from genome assembly GCA_947462335.1 of Harmothoe impar. Lineage (NCBI taxonomy): Eukaryota > Metazoa > Annelida > Polychaeta > Phyllodocida > Polynoidae > Harmothoe > Harmothoe impar. The sequence goes on from OX381712.1 coordinate 10,994,005, forward strand.
TCGTGTGTGTCACTCGTGATTAAACGCCCAACTTCATTATAGTTAGTGTGTTCTCGTCATCATTACTAAGTACACTATCTTATACTAATGTAGGATTTATTGTGGGCATAAGCCCGCGCTTATGGCGCTATAAATATGAATGGACTAAGCTGCAGTTGAGGACAATTCCTCCAGGGGGAGGTACGGTGCTTGACAGGGCCGCCCCCTGGTGGGTTGGTGGGGAACTGGATCTCACCAACCAGGTGCGTCATTGGCAACGCCGGCACCGAGCTATGAACACTGTTTGAAAATTTTATTTTTATATTCACTGTTATGCTGGACTATCATGTCGTGTGTGTCACTCGTGATTAAACGCCCAACTTCATTATAGTTAGTGTGTTCTCGTCATCATTACTAAGTACACTATCTTATACTAATGTAGGATTTATGGGCCAAAAAAGTGTGTTTCAGATTATATGGGCTAAAAATCTAGGTAGGGTAGGTCAGGTTTTTCTTTTTTTGGCCCTGAAGAGCACCTAAAAATTGACTCACAAACTTAATCGCTGACTCACTGACAACAGCATTGACTCGTTGGCTATCAAATTGACTCTTAAATAGCCACAAAATTACTCAAAATGTACTTTTTTTGGATAAAGGTTTTTAAGGTCGGCCCTGTTTTTCTAGGTAGGGTGGTAACCTTTTTTTTAAAAAGATTTTGGCCTAGTTGTTGAAGTAGTGAGTTATGGTAATTTCTTTTTTAATATTTAAAAAAATATCTTGGGCCTGAAAAGCACCTCAAATTGATTCGCGCTTAAGCACTGACTCCCCAACAATGGTGTTGACTCATGGACTATCAAATTGACTCTTAAATAGCCACGAAAATTACTCAAAATGTAAAAAAAAATCAAAATTGGATAACGATTTCTAAGGTCGGCCCTGTTTTGCTAGGTAGGGTCGGGTAACCTTTAAAAAAAATCATTTGGCCTACTTGTCATGATATAGTGAGTTATATATATAATGTACTAATTAAAACAAAAGAAAGAAAAGGACATGTTGCCTCTGTGAGTGCCCATTAAGTTGTACTATTGGGTTCAAAGTGGTGAATACTAAAAGTGTGCGTTGATATATTGTAATGAGGTAAAGAATCACATTAGATCATTGAGATTTGTTTATTACCAACCTTGAGACGTGCCTTTTCAGCCTTAGTCTGCCAGCTGCAAAAATAGATTTGTATTATGGGCCTTTGTTTGTAACAGTTTTGACGACAATTAGGTTGGTAGAGGGGTCGGTCTATCTGAGGAACCTGTTTCGAAAGAGGCAAGGTATTGAGAACTATTGCGTGTCCTCTGGTAGCACTATGGTGTAACCTTTTAACACTTTCTTGAAGACGTTCAGCTCTTTAAATTTGACACTATTTGTCACACCAGGATGGTCCTTTTAACACTAGGTGGCTCATATCCTTCCCTGTTCTGCGACCTTTATTCCTTTCGAATAAAAAGAGAATAGCCGGAAAACATCCTGTAATACGTACACTAATGACACCTGAATCCGCTCTTGAAACACTTTTCGCAATTTTATTATTTCCTCACTTATTAGAATTGACATTGCAATGTCAAACTGTATAACAGTTGTTGCTTTTACCCTTCCTCACTCTTTAGCATTATTTACTTTTAACCCGCACCACTTGATTTATCCTAGGCCCAAAAAAAAGTTTCTAGGGTCAGTAGGTCAGATTTATTATTTTAAATTTTTTTTCACCTGGAAGTTCTATCCATTCATTCTGCAGAACCAAAAATTAATGAAAAAGGTATAGAAAAGTGAAAATGTATTCAAAATTATATAAAAATCTATGTAACATGCCACATTTTTATTTCATATTATTTTAAACAAAAATGTGTCAAAAATCTTTTGAAAAATATGAAAATTCGTCAAAAGGGTCGGTCGGGTGACCTGAAACAAACCTCCCTTTTTTTTGCCCTACCTTATCTCCGCTGTCAGGTCTGTTATGGTCCGTGACCTCTTGATGCTGGTGAGCAGGCTCCGTACAACACAGATGTAGTTGAAACACAATATGGGCACCGGTAGGACCAGGTAGACGCTTAGGCTGTAGACTATGTACATCCAGAGTGGGTAATCTGTGGTACCATGACACATGTACTCGGCATAGTCTGTACCATCTAACTGTAAATCGACCCTACCTAGCAAAACAGGGTTGACCCTAGACATTAATATCCAACTTTGAAAAGAAATTATATTTCAAGTAATTTTTTGGCCTATTTCAGGGTTGATTTGATAGTCTGTGAGTCAACGCTGCTATTTTTACCCCACCTAGCAAAAGAGGGCCAACCCTAGAAATTTTGAAAAAAAAAAGAAAAATCAAGTAATTTTTGGGCTATTTCAGAGTCAATTTGATAGTCCACGAGTTGATGTTGTTGTCAGCGAGTCAATTTTTTACTACTTTTCAGGCCAAATTAAAAAAAAGGAAAAGTTAAGAAAAAAGAAAGAATTTGACCTACCCTACCTATATTTTCGGACTATGTAACCTGAAACATACCTCTTTTTTTGGCCTGAGGTGACTTACCGGAACTCTGAGTATGACATATGGGACAAGTTGTACTCCTGATATGATCCAGTTGACAAAGAGAACAAGGATTGTTTTCCTTTTGGTGAACTTCAGCCGCTGCTTAGTTGGCCAGCAGATGGCGAAGTAGCTGAAACATAAGGTAGTCCCTATCAATGAAGGCTTAGCATGATACATTGGTGTTTATAAGTTTATTTTATGACTTTAGGATCATTACTAGTCATCACTAGTCACGACCTTAAGGCTCCAGTAGTACATGTATATTCTAATGATCCCTCAGACATAGGGCCTACAATATATGTGCCTCTACATGGGTAAAAATCGACACGCGCGACACGGCGACACGGCCCTTTTAAAAATCGACACGTGCGACACGGCCCTTTTAAAAATCGACGGACACATAGATCTGAGAAATAAAATTCGACAGACACATATATCTGTGGAATAAAATTCGACAGACACATAAAACTGAAGGATAAATTTTGACAGACACAGACAAGGTGTGACCGCCAAATGCTGCCTATAAAGGGGGGAGGGGGGGAGGTGAGAAAACTGGGGGGGGGATGCTATATAGGCTACTCTCACACCTCGTCCAAGTAGCATTCTCACACCTGCAGCCGGTGTAAGAATTCTATGCCTGGGGGTTGGGGGGGTATGGTGTATTTGTCTCTATATGTGTAAAAATCGACACGGGCATCACAGCTTATTTAAAAATCGACGGACATGGAAACATTGAGTAGAATGTATGGGATAAAAATCGACACGACGACACAGCCCTTTTTTGCTAAAAATCGACACGGCGACACGGCCATAAATTGGGGTACCCATGTAGAGGCACATATATCTAACTTATATTAAGTATCATGGCAGAGACATGCCTCTGGCTATAGGGCATTAGCAAGATGATCAGTGGATAGCGCCATTCCCACTGGTACTAGGTCTATTCCCAGTACTCACAGCAACCAGCTTGGTCAAATCTCGTGGCCGAGATTAGGGTACAAACAGGGCTCAGGTATTGTGAGTAGGTTGTACCTGGACACTCCTAATGTCACCTGTGTCCAGTATAGTGTAGTGGTTAGCACTGTGGACTCATGATGCAGAGTACCTGAGTTCAAATCTCTTCCAGGCAATGCCTGGTAATCAAATTCATAAGTATAGCAATTTTGGAAACAGAATACATTATTCACAATACTAAAGAAAATTTAGAAATATGTATTTAAAGGACATCGTGTTATTTGGCCTGGTAGGGATTTGAACTTGGGCTCCCAGTATTATGAGTCCACAGTGCTAACCACTACACTATACTGGACACAGGTGACATTAGGAGTGTCCAGGTACAACCTATTCACAATACCTCAGCCCTGTTTGTACCCTAATCTTGGCCACGAGATTTGGCTGAGATGATCCTTGCAGAGCAAAGGGTTATGATTGTTAGCAGTGGTCCAAAAGGTGGAGCCACTGTATCTTGCTAATGCGGAATAGGATGGGCCCAAAGTTGAGGTGTGCCTTATACGCAATTTAGGCTTATATGCGAGGTTTTACGGTAGCGTATTAGTTTACATACCGTTCAAAGCTGAGAGTTATCAGATGGTTGACCGCAGAGAGCTGACTCAGTTGTTTGAGCATCCTTATAACTCCACAGCCATATGGTCCCAGAACTGGGTTTGTGATGGTCCAGAGAAAGGTCTCAAGGTACTGCAATTAATGAAGTTCTTCTTGACATTAAAATCATTTGTAAATAGTTAAATATCCACAGAAATCGAGACAAGTTTTTGGGAATTAATACATCGGAAATGGGGGGGCAATTTTATGAAAACTTGTTTTATACATACTTTAAGTAGCATAATCACCGAGCGTATCTCATTCACAATTCTAATACTGTTCTAGTCGACAATGTGGTTAAGTGTGATTAGTAAGAATGCCCTTTAAATATACTTCTTCAGGCGATGTTGTTGTTGTTAATATAATCTAAAGGTGGGTTATTATTTTTCATCCATAACAGTGATGCCTGGTCAAATTATTTGACATAGACCAAAAAGTCTACATGCTGAGCAATGGTCAGTCAAATTACCAGATCATGGGGCAATAATGACCTTACCCCATGGAACACAATGGTTACTGAGTTCAGGCAGTCGGCCGCTGCTATACCAACCAGGATCAGGTTAGTAGAAGACTTCAACTCATTCTTTGTCAATATTGCAATGATGATCAGAATATTTCCTAACATGGGAATCAATATTATATCTTGGTTTTAGATACAGAGCTGCACTGAAGTTGTATGCACTTTAACTGTTTAAGGAGTACAGTAAAACCCCTGCTTTAACAGGTCCGGGAAATGGAGGAAAAACCTCCCCAGAGCCTTTATTTATACCAGTGCTAATTTTCACAACGCAGGTAGGTGTGAAAACACTGCAGGGCTCACTGCCTACTGGGTGAAGTGGAGTAGCACAGCCCAGTGGACACAGAACATTGAATCAACATTGAAAACTGGTTGACAATGTTGATTCAATGTTGATGCAACATTGATTCAACATTCAACTGAGTTTTGTGCCCACTGGGAGAGGGAAAGTCTATGGAAAAAGCTTATTTATATGTGATTTCATGGCGATCCCATGTATGATTCACTATTCCCCATGTATGATTCAAGAGAAAACACTGATCTATCTTATGGGATATGTACATTTAACAGCAAATTGATAGAAAATTCAGCAAATGGGTTATAAGAAAACAGTTGCTAATTTTAGCCCTGTAGTGTTTATGCTACAAACAAAACCATGGCTAATTCTAGCCCTGCAGTTTTTTAACACCTACCTGTGTTGTGAAAATTAACACTGGTGTAAATAATGGCTCTGGGGAGGATTTCCCTTCATTTCCCGGACCTGTTTAAGACAACCACCTACTGTAGTACAAAATCTGTCTTAAGTATGACATTTTGAAGATTACCCCAAACTTTGAGAGTTAGGTTAGAGTCCCAGACCCACTCCCTCCCAACTTCTCCAGTTAAAAACAGCAGTGCTGGGACTAAAAACTTCACCAGAACCATAGCGTTATTCTGTTTTCCCCTAAAAAAATCGTTTGAATCATTATTTTTAAAATTCATCCTTTAAAACGACCACCACTCATCTTTGAAAAGATCTGTCTATTGTGCACAAGAGAAAACCCAATATAAAATATGTCTTAAACCTTTGCTTGTCTGGCCAATCTTGACTCACTCACAGTCATATGATTATGGGCATAATTAAGCCTTCTATCAAGGCCAAAAATGTCTGTTTCAGGTTACCTGATCCTCCCTAGCAAAACAAGGCCCACCCTAGAAATTTTGCTTTAAAAAATTAAAATTAAAAAAAAAAGAGTTTAATCATTTTTGGGGGTCAATTTGATTGTCTACAAGTCAATGCTGCTGTCTGCTAATCACAGAGAGAAGAAGTAGAATCACTGTAACTCTCAAATGGGAGTCCAGCCCCGATCACTGAGGTAACTCTCCCCACAACTCTAAAGTGACTCCCAATCATTAGGGAATCTTAGAACAGAGTCATTATAGAGTCATCATGGAGTTATTTTAGAGTCCTGCTTATGTTAAGGAGTCATTTTAGAGTCCTGGGGAGAGTTACCTCAGTGATCAAGTCGGGAGTCACAGTGATTCTACTTCTTTTTTGTGTGATGGGCGCTGAAGGTTGCAAGTCAAATTTTGGCTACCCGACCTAGATTTTCAGGCTATGTAACCTGAAACACAGCTTTTTTGGGGGCCTAACTGTCTTATCATGATCGGCAGCTCCTACACAACAAGTGGCGTTATAAAGCCGGTCAAGGTCACAATGAACACTTCTCAATACAATCATTTGAACCTTTCAAAATGGAACATGCCCAAATTCAATCATGTAAACCTTTCATTGCAGAAACATGTTCATAAAAGAGAATTTAAAACATATGTATATTCATACCTACCAAATATCCCTAACACCAATGAGAGAAATGCTAGAGTAGCATTGAGTACAGATAGTGGGATGTTGTTTCTCATCATTCCTAAAGGGGACGAGTTCCACCTATCTCTGAACATGGCAGCAGTGCCGGGGAGACATTGCACATTGTTTCGGACAAATGGATGGACAAGAAGTATACAATATAACTTGGTGCGAAGTACTGGGTCCACAGCGATGTATTTTGACTTGTGAAGTATACGAGTTCCATGAAGGACGTGACCGGCCAATACTGCAGAGAATGGAGAGACATAAGGCCAAGCATTACGTATCCCTTGCTGCAAAAAAGAGTTCATTAGGAATTATTTGTTAAAAGTTTAGACTGTACTACAGACGCAGCCTACATCCCTTTACTTTATTTGTGATGTGATCTTTACGTAACAAGTCAAATATTATTGGTCAAAGCCAATTTTTATACAAGTCTAAATGAGGGTCACATATTCTTCAAGAGACAGTGGCATATGCCGTTTGCATTCCTTGCTACTAAACATAGAAACATTATATAGTAAAAAATTACATTTTGCAGCTCTTTATTGATGAAATAATACTGACCAGCAGTGTTTCATTCTGTGGAAACACAAATTTAATTTCCTTAAACCATGGATCATTGAGGACATCCCCAGGTGGGAAGGTGACCCACTCCTGGTCTGTACTTGGTTTTGCTGAGTCATGAGTTGGTGTGGGGAGGTCTGTGGGTGTACTAAACAGGTCTCCGACCGTCTCCAGGGTCATGTTGGATGTTCCACTTCTAGCTGCTGGGATAACAGTGTGTGAATATCACTAAGCCTATAAATGATGGCATGGGCCTAATGCCTTAATGCATCATACCCTGGGACGTCATGATGCATGATTGCAGCTCTGGCGAGTAACTCACCAGGGCTTCATTTAAGCATCATGCTGACGCTGTGGGGTTTAGACACACCTGAAGGGTCAGCATGATGCCCCAATGCGGCACCAGCGAGTTACTCCCTGGGGCTATGACGACAAATGTCATCTTATAGCGACATGCTGTCCTTAAAGGGTTAAGCATATATGTATATATTTTGGAGTAAAACACCAGAGCATTTATTTTCTTAACAGTGATAGCTGAAGAATGTTAGCGTGCTGTAATGGTGAACTCAAAATTGCTATGATTTCTGCTGAAAATCAACAGAAGAATTTACTGCTCACATATACTAATTCAATACTGTAGTATATAAACCGACAGAAGATTTTACTGCTCAGCTAAAAAATGATAATAATGCAGGGATCAAATATCATAGACTTTAAAAAATAAGGTCTGCTGGTTTTCGACCTTCATACCTTGTTTGCCTTCCTCCTCAGCCTGTACCGCCGATATCAGTATAAGAGATATCACCACAAATCTGTCACTTAGACAAAATAATCTCCATTAGATCTCATAGTTTTTTGATAATTATTTTTTGTATTAATGGGCCTTAAGCACACTCATTTATTTAACAGATTGTTACGTTAGGAATGCGAAGTAGGCTACATTTGCTGACTTCATGAATCAAAGAACCTTCAATAGTCAATAAGGTAATGATATCTGCATGTACAATTGTTGCTTTTTATCACGTTTTAATACCCTCCTGATTATAACATGATGAGTATACACTATTAATGGCGATGAGTACAGTATGTAACAGTAAAGAAAAGTTGACATGTATATATCGGTGATCTTGCTTGTTTCCCCTCCTGAATATGAAGAAGCAGCATTAGGTGAGATGAACAAAGATTTTGTCTTGATAATAAACGCACTCGTCGCAACGTCATTGTCCACTGTCTTGATGTTCGAATGTCTCTCATAGTCTTAAAGGCATCTCAATTTCAAGTCATATGTTACACCTATAGTGTCACCAAACATGTGCCGTATATTTATTTATATATACTATAAATGTAGATGATCTCACGACTATAACATTTTGCGAAAAAAATGACATAATAAAGCTTTGAGCTATTATAAATGTATTTGTAACATTATCCATGGGACTAACAAACAATGCTCTACATTTACACCCAGCTATGCATTAAATCTATTACATTTAAGACTTATCTTTAAGGAGTTACCACAGGACTTGGAGAGTTGGAGGACAGACTAAAGAGCTATATTGCCATTTTAAAACTATGTGAGAGATAAAGCTTAAGGCACCAATTTCAAAGATGTCATTATTTGTGATAAAAATGACAGGGGCATGGCAACCGGGGGGGGGGGATGTCCCCCCCCCCCCACTTTTTGACTAGCCCCAAAAAAAGGTCAAACCTAAAAGATCAAGTGAAAAGGGGTAAGAAAAAAAGGTCAAAATACCCCTTATTAGTCCCCCCCCCCCACTTTGAAACTGCTTGCCATGCCCCTGAATGACACACAGCCTACCTGAATATCTGCATGTTGTCCTGTGGTATCAGAGCCAGTAACAGAACCATTCCTCCTCCAGCAGCGGCTGACGGGTACTTAAGTTGCAGGTGGGGCCGGCAGGAACCGTTCGGTGAGAAGCTGGGTGTGTCAAAGCACCAATTACATGGGCGTGTTTGTCAACAAACCAGGCACCAGTATATTAGGGAATAATTAGATCTAGGCCCCTTCAAAAAATATCCTTCACAGAGAAAGAAGTAGAATCACGGTGACTCCCAAATGGGAGTCCGGACTCGATCACTAAGGTAACTCTCCTCACGACTCTAAAGTGACTCCCAATCATTAGGGAGTCTTTGAATAGGAGTCATTGTAGAGTTATTATAGAGTCCTGCTAATGTTAGGGAGTCACTTTAGAGTCCTGGGGAGAGTTACCTCCGTGATCAAATCTGTGTGTTTTTTCTCATCACTGTGCGCATCACCAAAATCGTGTTTTGAAGATTTCTTTTTTTTTCTTTTTGAAAATTTTAATGGAAAAACATAATAATTATGGACAAATATATGGGCATATATCAAGTTTATGCTTACAGTGCTAAGAATGTGATGGGAGTAAGAAAACATGCATATTCAAAACTTGTATAGATCATTTATTTCATGATTACTAAAACGTGAATTCACTTCGCCAAGAGCCTAGCGTCCGCTATCATTTAGTGATGAGAAACAAGGATATTAGTTGGAGTGGCCTTAGTCCCTCTCATGTTTCATAGACCTGGTTAATTCCTATGAGTTCAGTGTTGACTCTGTTCAACACCGGTACATCTCTAATGTTAAGGGCTGGGCCGTTAATTGACAGGCGGGGGGGGGGGGGGGGTCATGATGAAAAACTGGCTCTTGGTGGGGCTTGGGCAAAGAAACTGCCTTTATGCTAAGGTGGAGGGGGGGGGGGCGGGGATTGAATACTTAATATGGTCCATAAAATAATGGTGATCAGGCATGATTCTATAGGCGTTTCCGATTCTTGGGGGCCATTTCACAAAAGCAGAAGTTAGTGGCGGGGCCTTCGATATTACTTTTGGGGGGGGGGGGGGTCGGGGAGGTCCGAAAAAAAAAGTTGCTATGGCAAAATTGACCAAACCCCCGTCCCAGCTATTAATAAATGACTCGGCCCTAACCGGCTGACATGGGTGTGTCGGCCAAACACCATAAGTTGAAACCGTAGTAATGGAGGAAAAACATCAGTAACAAGAATTGCGGTTGTTGCGGCATAAAAAATGCCTCAGGCATTTTTATACACCGCAACAACCGCAATTCTTGCATTTGAAGGAACATATGTCTACATGGTCGGTATATTTGAAGGTGACCCATTCAAGACCCCTAATAAACAGGGCGGGAGGATAATATAACTTCAAATATGGTAGTTACTATGAATTCCTTGGGTCCATGCTAGGGGGGTAAGTATAATTATAATCAACTTCAGGACCTATCAAAGGTTGATTGATATTAATATTATCATCATATGCATAACTTTGTGTTGTGACACCTGAAAACAAAATGGCGGCACCTGTACTGAGTTCCTGTCCAGTAAAAACAATATAATGCCTCAACCTGGTAGTTTGCAGGCTCACTACCAGGGTCCCTCCGGGGCCTTTCGGCCTTTAAAGAAAAGCTGATGATGCTTGATCAACAAAAAATGTAATAGAGTCATCTGTCTGCACATCTAGTATCATACCTAGCATACCCTAGCAGCTACGGTGTGGGGGGGGGGCAATGGGGTCGTGTGTTTTTTTAAACTCTGGCCTAAATAGTAGCCAAAAATGACTTGCAAACTTTAGCTTTGAACTTTGAAATTTTAATTTTTTTCAAATTGGGATAAAAATTTCTTGAATTTCTTGAAGGCCCCGCCACTAACTTCTGCTTTTGTGAAATGGCCCCCAAGAATCGGAAACGCCTATAGAACCATGCCTGATCACCATTATTTTATGGACCATATTAAGTATTCAATCCCCGCCCCCCCCCTCCACCTTAGCATGTTTTGCTAGGTAGGGTCTGGTAACCTGAAACACTCCTTTTTTCTTTTGCCTTAAGTGTCACATGAGGTTAATGTCTATCCCTTACAACTGTGTGGCATGACACCAATATAAGCCGAACCTACCCGGTGTTTCGCATATTGATGTGTTGTGGGTAAGTGTTAGATAGACTACACCTGGACACGGTTCTTCCATATACCCACTGCCCCACAGGGTCAAGATGAGGTGTTATACACCGAGTTGATGACCAGTGGGCTGTGGGTATATGGAAGGACCCTGGCCAGGTGTTGTCTATTTGACTAAACCCTCGGGTATGCAATATAAGGCCAAAAAAAAGGTTTGTTTCAGGTCACCCGACCGACCCTATGAAAACAGGGCCGACCCTACGTTTTTTTATGCAATTTTGAAGAAATTTTCATGTTTTTACCCTTTTTTTGTCAATTTTAGGGGGTTCAAAAAAGTTGGGTAGTACTTTCATGTTAAAAAAAAAAAAAAAAAAAATCCGACCTACCGACCCTACATTTTTCTCCCATGTTACCTGAAACAAACCCTTTTTTTTGGCCTAACCAAGGTGCGAATCCTTTGTCTTAGCCCTTCACCGTGGGTTAAGTTGTGTTAAAGGGTGGAATACTGGTCAATTACAATTACTTTAACTAAACTGAGTCTGGGACCTACTGGCGAGGCCGACAAAGGGCTGCCCTAATGAGCTCACAGCTGGACAGGATAGCCAATGTCATAGGAAAATTAGCAAGGCAATAAAATGTCGGGTGGGACTAGAACAGTGCAAGGGTTTCCACTGTGACATATAAAACTGGTGGTAAATGGGGTAACCAGGAGGATGCAAAGTTTATTGATGGTGCCTGTAAATGACACTTAGGTTAGGTGTTATCTATGTTTTAATTGATAATGACCTCACAGTAAGGGGCCTTGCCAGCAGATGCCAGATTCAGTATATGTCTGAGTTGATGTTGCAGGATAAATGATAATTTCAAGATAATTACATGGACTTATACAGACCGGTAAGTAAGTGTGTGAGACTAATAGGCTGCTGATTGGCTGGTCGTAGCTGTCTCCCTTCTTCAACATATCCTCGTGTAACCAGTTAATGATATGCATTAGTGAAACTCACGGCCGGTTTTCAGCTATTTCAAACCACCAAAGATTAATGAGATGCAGTAGTAATGTTATATAACAGGCTGCCCCCCATTCACCACTGCAACGCCCACATAACTCAGTATACCTTAACGGTACTAAGGCATAGACTCGGACCGAGATTGGCCTTAGCCTCATACAGATAATGTTAATGAGGTCATGGAGCGAAAGCGGATCCATTTCTGATTGGCTGGCTGTATAGACTGCTAATGGCAGGGTCAGCCTAATACACATCCACTAATCACCACCAATTAAGAGATTAAAAACATGCCCCGACCTTGTGTATTCGGAAATACAGATTCAACTTCAAAGGGATCTTACAGTTTGACAGTTGAATACACATTTTTATTATGTGTATTCCACCCTCATGATGTCAAGGTCGGAATTATACGATACCTACGCTATATCTGCAAGTAGCGTGGGTGTCCAAGTTTACGCCCACAAGGAGATTGTAAACCAGCAGGGAGTAACTCAGGCTGGATACCTGATGCTGTAAGGGTAGAGCTGGCAGAGACAACTTGGTGTATCATGGTGTGGGTGTGTCTCAGTGGTAATATAAACCGACCAAGCAGCACACCCAGAACGCTGACACATTAGTTAGGTTTACATCTCATTTACTGACTGATGGGGGGTAGTGTTATCCAAAGGAGTATCTGCATTGGAGGCACCCCCTACTGCAGGATCCACACCTGGAGAGGTAGCCTGGTTTGTGAAGTTGAATCTGGCGCCATCCGGGGCATCGTCACAGCCATCTTGCTTGCCCTCCATAATGGTGACAAACTTATCCAATTTCCCGATTGTCGACTCCAACTTATCCACCAGAAGATCGATGCCTGTAGAGGACGCACCTGCTTTGGGAGCCTGCTTCTTCTTCTGCTCCTCCAATCGCCTGCCTCCCTAGTGGCGACCTCGGACCGGAGATTGCTGGCCTCTGCCGTCGTCTGGGCTGCCGCCATCTTGGCCAAGTCTAGCTTTGCCTTCTCCGCCTTCCCCGCCTTCTCCGCCTTCTCCACCTTCTCCACCTTCTCCACCTTCTCGCCGACTTTTCCTTCTTCGACTTATCAAGGTCAGCCACTAGCTTTTGCATTTCAGCCTTTGCCTGAGCAGCCTCCTCCTTGGCGCCCTTCACTGTAAACGTAGATATTTTCGTGCTGTACATATTTTTGCGATTTTCGCAATTTTTAAAAACCGCGAAAATATGTACAGAGCGAATATCTATCCACTATAGTCAGAGTACTAGTTACCATATTCCAAAAATCGCAAATTTAAATACTCGCGAAAATGCACTTTATGGCAAAATCGCGAAAAATTTATACACGCGAATCACCTTTAGACTCTTATTCAACTTGTACAGAACCTACTCTGTGTCTTCCTTCACTTCCAAATCTTACGCAGCTTCACTCTGACACATTTAGGACACCTACTAAACCTCCCGTCGTAGGAGAATTTACAAACCTCACACAATCATCTTAGGGATTTTCAAGATTCCGGCTTAAAGTGGGTATATCCGACTTTTAACAGAATTTCAAATCCTACAAAACTATGTCCCAACTACTGTAAAAATGTATTATTTATGGGCTGGGGCAAATTAAAACGGTATCCATGGCCAGTAACAGCTCATAAATTGAATAGATGGGGTCTGATTATGGGCTTTTCTAGTGTATTTTCAAGGGGGGAATAAAATCGTGCACAATTTTATTCCAAAATGACCATATATTGAGTAATAAAATCAAATTTGAGCAAAATCAGAGGGAATGAGCGGGTATGAAATAGATAAAAAGTTAAATATGTCATATGAGAACATTCTCACTCATTATTAGAGAAACCTATTTTTAGTCCCACACATCGCATAACTTTTAGAAAAATTCACTCGGCAGTTATACAAAGCAGACTGCGGTGTCCGCAGGGTAGAGGTACGCAGGCGGCGGGTACACCCCCCCTCCCCCCCGGTTAGTAAATCATGAACCAAATAGCTGTTGTTGAATATACGCCAATACAACATGTGTTGAATATTGGTCTCGTTTATATCTCATTTACTCCATACTTTGTTGTTGTTAATTCGTTTATTTTTTTATCAAATAACCCATCTTGGGAGTGGAAATAGGATATGGTTCAGTCCCTTGCCAGATAATATTGGTCCCTGGGGCCCATTTGTGTTTTAGTTGGGCCAGATGGACTTGCCTGTATCTGGGTTTCGGTTCTTTTTGTCCAGGGCTGCCAGTAAGATTCCAGATTGGCAAAGCCAACCAACATTTCCTTACTGAAATATGTTGTAAATACTTTGAAACGTATTCATCCTTGGTTGTTACATTATAATTCAAAGTCCCCTTTTCATGGTTTTGTGTCAACGTGGGTTTTACCTGGGCTGGATCTAGTTAATATGGGCTAATATGTTGGTGTCAAAGTGATATCCTCTAACAAAGAAGCAGTGAGATATTTCAGTTTGACACTCTCTTGACCTCAACAAATAATTTTCAGACTGGCCCTATGAAGTTGAGTTCAATATGAAATTTGAATCCTGGTAGCAGGTACAAGGTGCATTGAGAGGCGTATCATGGGTGTGTCCGCCTGTGGATTTAGTATTAAATCATGCAATGTAGCCATCATTTTAGCCTTTTATTTCAGTCAGGGATTAAGCTTATGAGATACAGAAGGCCAGTTCCAACTCAGTCAGTGTAGATTCTCCTACCTGGGGCTGATAGGGTGGAGCTACCTGAGATAAATTGGTGTATCATGGGTCTGTTTCTGAATTTTGTATAAAATCATGCAATGTAGCCATCAGCTAAGCCTATCATGCAGCATTTCAGTCAGGGATTTAGCTAATGAGATGCAGTAAGCTGGCTCCAACTCAGCACTACTGTAGCCCCTATGCAGCTGCTATGTGGAGATTGTGAACCAGCGGAGAGTGCTGAGGGTCTGTCAGTGTGGACTATCCTACCTGATACTGTAAGGCCAAATTTTAGAAAAAAATATCTGGAGATTGCATGTTTCCTTTTATTCAGTAAAGTCAATCCGTCCAATTAAAAAAACTTTATGACTATCCTGAGAAATGACAGGAATGACTTTGTGCACTGGTGATTTCTTTACCACATGCACTTTTACTCCAGCTGTTTTAAAGTGGCATGATCACCGTGCGTGTCCCATTCATATTTCTAGTACTGTTTGAGTCTACTATGTAGTTACGTATGAGTGGAGATGTTGCCCCTTTAAACCTTATTTTGTTCTCAGCTCTTGTTTGGAGATCTTTAGCCATCACGCCGAAATTAGCTGGTTTGCAGATAATATAATCCTACAAGAGTATTAATACTTTGTAAATGCTTATATAAGTTGCGCCAAACTAATAAAACAGACAGGGTTTTGCTATATATTATTTATTATTTCTTCCCATTGTACTTGTATTCAGTTACTATTGTCTATATACCAGGTAGTCGAAATAATCAATCTACAAATAACTTTCAAATGACATGCTATCTATTTCGTCACAGGCCCCATGATTATCATAGTTTGAGATGATATTTCCCCTCAAGCAACCCTAGATTATGTTGATAAGCGGCCACATGCATTTGCCTTTTATTGTTTTAGAGTTCTTATTATTGTAGATATAACGAAGGCTCTGAAGGCGATGGTAGGAAATGAATCCCCCCTATGAAATACTTAGTGTAGAGCCAAGGGGGTGATCGATTGGTTATAATGCACCTCTTTAGTTATTCATTTTGAAGAATGTATACATGGTTGCTTCAATAGATTAATAAGTAAGAGCCTCTAAACTCTCCATACTCGGAAGTACATAAACTCTGTTACTGTATTTAAATCAGAAAATCTAATGATGTGTATTCATAATGACAGATCCTCTTGCAACAAGTTAATGGTTAGACTTTTGATAATTGCTACAACGTGAACTACAACATGGGGTTCAGTCATCATCATCGGGACGGCGTTTACCAATGGAGAAGTGCACCCAGAATTCCTGTGTGGCATTACACATACCGTTGGAAGCTATCAGGGTGAAGACGCCTGCCTCTGACAGCATGTTACATAGTTTTGTCACCCTCAGAGTTGTCGTCACTGTGATTGGTTTTCCCAAGAGTGCTTTATCCATTGCTTTTGCACCCTGAATAACGGAAATTGTACATGAATTTATTTTCCGTCTATCATTCCTGCTGTAATTCCTTTTCCATAGTCTATTTCTTCTAATATGAGAAGCTTTTGCTGTTGCTTCAACAAGAAAGATACTTTTATGTGTTTCACAGGTCTATATACATATGAGCAGGCATACCACTTTAAGAATCTATGACTCTATTTGGTCAATATTGTCATTCCTTGGCTGTAATGAAATAAGCCCGTCGCTATGTTATGTTATGGTCAAATAAAAATATTAAACTACAATTACAAACTAGCTCATCTTTTATCTAAAAAAAGAGATCTATAGGCATAAAGCCAAATACTACAATCTAATTATTCACCAATACCCATTCAACATCTTGATTAAATCTTACCCAAATCGAATCATCTTCACCTGACTTGACTGTTCTTCTATCGGGCAACATCCACATGCTGCAAGGAGCTTTATCTCCGAACATACCAGTCTGTAAAGTAAACAGCACCAATCAGAATACACGGATTGAGATGGCATATGGAGACAGTGGAAGACTACAGAGAGACAGAGATAGTATAGTATGTGGCAAAAAGGGGATATATATTCTCCACTTTGACTATACACTAGAGTACTGATTATTAGAAATCTTGATTATTAGTATAAGTAATTGATGATTATTATAATTCGATTGGAGCATATATTACTGATTCCTTTGCATTCCTCCTGACATTATCCCTATTCGCAAACATCCACAATGTGCCAGGGTTTCCATTCCCGCTGCGCATGGATGCCTATCAAGTAAAATGGGTAATTTAGTGAAATGAGGATTGAAAGGGAAGGCATGCAGAGAGAGTAGGGTAAGTCTAACATTATGGGAAAGATGAATGCGTTTGGTTATAGGGGGGGGGGCAACTGTATTTCCGTGGGAATTTCGTGGTTATGGTAGTTTCCCAACTGATATGTATAGTTTAAAAGGTGCTTTAAAATATAGGATACCGCTCCATTTTTGATTTCTACTATTTGAGCTATTTTTAGGCCAATTAAGGTTAATTAGTGTAATTACAGTTTAATGGGGCTCTGTCTCTCTAGAAAATAGAGCTATCAATTTTCCAACAACACCTACCCCCCCCCCCCCCCCAAATCAAGTATAAGGAATCTTCTGGTCATGTTGCTTTTTCATTAAGCTAAATTACACTTATTAACATAAATGGCCTAAAAATAACTCAAATATTAAAAATCAAAAATGGAGCGGTATCCTATCTTTTTCAGTACCTTTTCATCCATAGATTCCGTTAAAAAAAGTATCATTACCATGAAAATCCCAAGGGACCTAGTAAATGTAACAATTGCCCCCGCACTACTAGGGTCGGGAATGCCTAAGGTAAAGATGACGATTGGGTAGGTGTCCAGGGGGTAGAGGTTCTAGAGTCCACTTTCACCTAGAATTTGTGAATTATCAAAAGAGAGCGATATGCATTAAATAGTTGACTAAATTACCGCAATGTTCAAAATAGGATTCTAATAATTATTCTCACCTCAAGAGTAAGTTCATCATTGAAATTGCAAGTTTTGTTTTGCGGTGGATTTGGCCATATTGTCACCCTATGGTAACTATTGTAACAGTTGGATTTTTGAGAATTCAGATCCAGGATATCTTTTGAAGGGATTGGCTCCACAGTGGCAGGAAGAGGTTGGCAGGTGGGGGTCGCGTGTGGTCGGTCCTGGGTACGGATCTGAGGGAACAACTCTGTGATGTCTGTACCATTCATCCAGTCAGGCGATCCACACCGAGGCCGGGAGCGTGTGGAATTCTCTTGGATCCAGTCCTTTGCCCAGGGTTTGTTCTGTTCTATAGCTTTTTGCATCCAGGATATTGAGCAGTCACATGTAAAGGGGTTGTCATGGATGTAGAGCTTTGTAAGATTGTCTTTAGACATAAATGAGGTCCCATTTAGGTGTGTAAGATTGCAGTTGTTCAGAGCGACCTCTTCCAGAGAATGTGCATCATCAAAGGCAAATGGAGATATATTGATATTCAAGTTGTGGCTAAGGTTGAGTTTTTTCAGGCTTCCACTGAAAGCTCGGTCTCCAACGGTCATGTTAGTTTTCATATTTGAAGCGGTGAATTCCTGTAGTTTTCCTAGTACATCTAGAGCCTGTCCTTCGACACTGGGTATCTCATTGCCATCTACGTGCAGGACTTCAAGCATCAGCATAGAACCAGAACATTCCCCAGTTACACTGGCAAGTGATGGTAATTTATTATGACCCAAATCGAGATGAGTTAGATTTGTTAGGATATTGCAGTCATACACCCCTACAATGTCATTGTCTTTCACATTTAGAGTACTGAGCTGAGGTAATATTTTAAGCAGCTTACTCGGCAACTTCGTCAGGTTGTTCTGACTCATATCAACGGTTGTTAATGTTGGCAAACCAGGAGAATACACACTCTCAAACATTGTGTCTGTCAGATTGTTTCTCCATAAATATAGACTTGTCAATTTAGGTAATCCAAAAAATGTAGATTCTGCAATGGATGTCAGCTGATTATCTGTAATGTTGATGAGTTTCACACTGGTGTAGCCTGAAAACATGGCTTCAGAGATGCTGCTGATACTTGTAGCCATTATCGTGATCATTGTTATGCTAGCTAATGGAGGTTGGCGTATTTTTGTGAAATTTCCCCCTGAACATATTAAATGTTTTTCTGTCTGTGTCAGATTAGTCACTGAACAGCCATCATTGACTTCCACAGGGGTCATCTCAGTGGTACTTGGTTCAGGGGTTGTCTCAGTGGTACTTGGTTCAGGGTTTGTCTCAGTGGTACTTGGTTCAGGGGTCGTCTCAGTGGTACTTGGTTCAGGGGTCGTCTCAGTGGTACTTGGTGCAGGGGCCGTCTCAGTGGTACTTGGTTCAGGGGTTGTCTCAGTGGTACTTGGTTCAGGGGTCGTCTCAGTGGTACTTGGTTCAGGGGTTGTCTCAGTGGTACTTGGTTCAGGGGTCGTCTCAGTGGTACTTGGTTCAGGGGTCGTCTCAGTGGTACTTGGTGCAGGGGCCGTCTCAGTGGTACTTGGTTCAGGGGTTGTCTCAGTGGTACTTGGTTCAGGGGTCGTCTCAGTGGTACTTGGTTCAGGGGTCGTCTCAGTGGTACTTGGTTCAGAAGTCGTCTCAGTGGTACTTGGTTCAGAAGTCGTCTCAGTGGTACTTGGTTCAGAGGGTGTCTCAGCAGTACTTGGTGCAGGGGTCATCTCAGCAGGCTGTGTGTACACCCAGAAGGTGAGGTTTGACTCACCCACCACATTGGTAGCTACCAGAGTGAAGTTAACCAGGCCTGTCAAGTCAAAGTTGCCGCTGATAGTTAATTTTGCTGACACAGAGTGGTTTGCTGCCCAGATGGTTTCTGTGGCTGTAGCATTCTGAAAGACATAAAACAAATGCAAAGATAAGTGCCGAGAAAAAGACATTAATATCGTTATGACTGATCTCTAATGTATGTATAGTGTACTCAGATACGAAGTAGATTCCTGCCCATTTAAATTCTAGATTTAACGAAGATCATTCAAACACCAGGGTGTGAAAATCAATCTCTTTAAACATGAACCGGTATGTTCAGGTATAGGTGAGATTAGTAATACTTTTAAAAAAGAGATATGGCAGTGCTATTGAAAAGAACGCTGTATTTCACATATCAAAAATTATAAATAAAAATATCATCAATGCTGTACTGTACCTTCTCCAGCCACTCATATCTCAGTCACGACTTTAAACACGTGTTAACTACTAATGTATAGCCATGGTCATGATGACGACCAACACCTGTACACTGGCAACCCGGTACTCCGTTATGGCAAATAAATGATAAAGTCATGGCCGCCAACACCTGTACACTGCCTGCTTTTTACATGATAAAGTGCTGTGTGAGTGTTGATGAGTGCAGAGCTGCTGATATCTACAGGCAGAGTACCACTGACTTTATGCAGCTGGTGAGCCACACCTGGTCATGTCATGTCAAATGAGGGTGCATGTTGTCAAAATATTTAACTTTGACCACAAAAAGGTGAAAGAAAAAGTTAGACTTGATACTTTTTCAAAAATATGTCATATACTTTTGCCTGTTCTAATAGTGGCTCTCCTGGACTTTCTGGGTGATTCTGGGCCTTTTCTTTGTGAATAGGTAATAGTGGATAGACTGGTGGCTTTCTGACTGATTGGATATACAATACAACTATGATATGAAAAATTCTCACTTATTCTTTCATAAACATTAGAATGCGATGGGGGAATGGTGTTCCCAGTCAATGGAGGCCCTTTGGCAATCTGACTAGATATTCAGAAGGGATATTTTAGCAACAGATAAATCTGGGAATGTCTATTTCTCACACCTTTAGAACAATATGAAATAGGAAAGTGTAGAGAGTCAATAGATTTGTAGCTAAATAAACATCAACTTACCCATTTTGAGCCTTCACTACTCTGTAGGGTCATCTCATCAGGGTTCACCCATGCGTTGTAGGCATAGGCATTGGTCACATCTGCCTGTAAGGTGAGGGAAGCGAAGAGGACATTGTTAGGGCTGAGGTAAATCTATTTATTCTTTTGATACCTCAGATTGAATAAGGAATTGATATGTAAATAAATCAATGTTTACTGCATGTTGCCCTATAAAGCAAGACAGTTTCTACCATACTTGACATCTTTCTTAGAATTCTTGGTTTTGTATGAATTCATATATATATATACATTGGCAACTCATGCCTTCCTGACATAGTATCCAGACAACTCGTCCACTCACTAAGTCGCCCACTACCAGGTCCCCCACCAAATCCCCTGGTCAAGTCGTCTACTCTCCAAGTCGCCCACTCTCCAAGTCGCCCATTTCCCAAATCACCCACTTCCCAAGTTGCCCACTTTCAAAGTTGCCCGCCTCTCCTAGCTCTAAAGCTAAGGGCAGTATCACCAGGGTTGTTATTCCTAGTTATATTTGATGTCTTGAAGTAAATTACTCCCCATGAGTTAAACTCATGGGGAGTATAGAAAATGCACAGGCCAAAAAAAGATTGTGTTTACTCCAATTTTTAAAAGACTTTGAAACGATTTGTGAGATTTATAGGGTATTTACATGTAGTACTGAATTCTTACTTAAAGAAAAAAAATATAACCACTACTGAGCTTGTTTATTTTGGGCCATGATATATCAGAAAACAACTTCTATCTTTTTTGGCCACAAACTCCTGAGATTCCAGGGCTATTTTATATTATAGCCAAGTACATATTAATCCCCACCTCCCTTGGAATATAGTATGGTGGGCAACTTGGTAGGTGGGTGACTTGGTAGGTGGCCGACTTGATAAGTGGGCGAGTTGGTAGGTGGGCGAGTTGGTAAGTGGGTGAGTTGGTAAGTGGGCGACTTGGTAGGTGGGCGAGTTGGTAAGTGGGTGAGTTGGTAAGTGGGTGAGTTGGTAAGTGGGCGAGTTGGTAAGTGGGTGAGTTGGTAAGTGGGTGACTTACTAGTGGGCGACTTGGTAAGTGGGCGACTTGGTGAGTGGACTAGTTGACTGGAATTCCCAAATACAATAGGAAGCGTCCTGGACCATATAGGCAGCAATGTGAGGTTATAAACATGGGTTTAAAGTTGCTTTAACAAATATATTTTCACATATCAACATATTAAACAGAATATCAAGCTAGTTTAAATCATGCAGGATGAGATCCCCAGAATGAAATTGAAATGGGAGAGAGATTTTACCTTTATGGAAGTATTTCTACCAATTAGCTCGCTTCCATCTGGAATATGTGCTATAGGGGATTCCTTTGGTCATGAGAGCCTGAAAAGAAGTTGAAAAGAAACATGACACCCAATACAAGTGCACCCTAGTATTAGGTTATTATCTATACATTTAGCTAGCCTTTAGTGCAATTATTATGCAGCATATTGAAAAGAACATCAACAATGTGCTACACTTAAGCTGCATAGTAATGTTTATACTTAATTGGTGCAGTCAACATAATCAGATCTACATTACAGTCAGAAGAGACAAGGTCTGATGATAATAGACATTTACACTCGGTAGAGAGAACACTGAAGCATGAGGAATAGACAGAGCAGAGGTATATATAATTGCGGTTGAAATTGTGAATATAACCTGTGTTACCTCAAAGACAATATGAGTGGTTTTCTGTGTGCTGGTCTGGTTGGTGTCACTGATGGCTGTAATGTCTGGTGGGTCACAAGTCAGGTCCTCAGGGTACAGCTCTGTGATGTCCTGTCCACGCAGCCAGGCAGGGGAGCCACACCGAGGTCGGAAGTAGGTAGAATTACCCGGGCCCCAGTCCAGTGCCCAACGCCTAGTGTCATTTAGAGCTTCAACCATCCAAGCTGCCTCACAGTCACAGACAAAGGGGTTGTCATTGATGAATAGTCTAGTCAGGATAGGTGCAGACAGAAATGGTGTGCCATTCAAATATGCCAGACCACAGCTTTCAAGTAAAACCTCCTCCAGAGATTCCTTATGAGCAAAGGCTGCCATTGATATATTCAGATTGAGGTTACGACTCAGATCCAACTTTGTCAGATTCCCATTGAAGGCTCCTTCGTCAACTGTTATATTTGTCCTCATATGGGAGGCCGTGAATGTTTTTAGATTTGTCAGATTTGTAAGTGCTCCTCTTTCAATGACTGTTATCTCATTTCCATCCATTTTAAGTATCCGGAGGTTTGGCATACAATGTTCTAGGAGAGTGATAGATGTTATCCTATTATAACTTATGTCTAGGAACTGCAGAGCCTTCAGCTTATAAAAGCACTCAAGCCCCAGGTTTTTAATGTCATTGTTAGCTATGTTCAGGTATATGAGGCGAGAATTTCGGAGTAGACTCTTGGGCAGCATTGTCAGTTTGTTATGATTCACATAGAATGTTGTTAAAGACGGCAAACCCTCAAAAGTCTCATCCACAAAGCTTGTGTCCTCCAGGTTGTTCCTCCACAGATATAGACTTGTCAGATTTGGTAATCCATTGAAAGCTGTCTCATTGATAGTGTCCAGATTATGGTCTGTGAAATCAATGAGTTCCAGGTTGGGATAGCCAGCAAACATCCCCTCAGAGATGGCTGTCACATTTGTATTACTCATGGTGATCCATACAGTGTTCTTACCAGGTCCAGGTTGGGGAATTCCTGTTACATTTCCCCCAGTACAGTCAAGCAGTGTTTGGGTGGAGGTAAGATCATCCAGAAAACAGCTGTCACGGGTCGGAACAGTGCTTGGTACAGTGGTTGTTTCAACAGCTGATGCTTCAGTGGTTGTGAGAGGGGAACTTTCATTTGTGGTCGGTAGCTTAGTAGATAAAGGTACATCACTGCTGGTTGGATTCGGTGATTCATCATTTCCTGCTCTTTTCCAGACGTGTTCCTCTACCTCATCTTCAGGTATTCCCTCATAACTATATCCACTCAGAAGGTTCCGGATTAGAACTGCACCCAGCAGCACAAACAGCAGAACACACACGGGCCTGAAGCCTGCCATGGTAGCTGCTGCAGTTCTACTGTAATATAGTGTATCACTTCACCTATTAAGAACTATGGTGTTGACGTTGTCCGAACCGGTATTATAGAGTAATATCAAATAAATGGTCCCTGTGGGAGCAGGCTGGCATATATCTATCAGAACAGCCTTAAAATGTAACCATTTAAGGACTGGAGAGTGTTTTAATGCATTGTACCCTTTGATTGCCATGATACAGCCCTGGTGAGTAGCTCACCAGTGCTTCATTCATGCATCATGCTGACCACATATAGTTGATACACTCCTGAATGGTCAGATTGGTGTGCCAATGCGGTGCTGTGAGTGTTTCGCTGATGCTCACCTAATAACAAATAAACATGAAGCCTTGGGGTGTCCTTAAAGGGTTAAGCACCTTAATAAACCAGACATATAGACATCAAGGACTCGCACCTGGCCAAAGCTGTGGTGTTACTAATTAAAGTTGCAGACCAGGATCAAAGACGGTGGTATCAGTTGTTATCTTCAAGTTTCTCATTAGTTTGTACACTGCCTCACACCTGCAGATCTCCTTTCTACGTTTTAAAGTGTAATATCTTGACACTGGGACTTTGCTCTTCATTATGTCCCAACATTTAGCTTGTCCGAGGTGATAAGACAAAAATTAAATTTTCAAATTGAATAGATGCACATGCATTATGTATTACGAGAGTATGTGATGGTGGTGAAGTGTATAGAGTAAAGTGAGGCAGTGTTCATGAATAATAATCTTCCACCCGCTGCTCTCTTGAGTGTGTGGGATATTTTATGCCCTTGATCACTGGAACATTTTTTCGCCACCCCTTCTTTGCCACCCCCTCCAGCTCATTCTTTTTCCGATTTGCTCAGGCTCCACGTTTAAGATATAACGTTGTATTAGTGCTGTCTAATTTAAATGGTTAAGTCTAACATTAGCAAAGAACCCTCAATTATTAAGTCTGGGAGATGTAGATTGTGAACACATTACACAACATTTTCAAAGGAGGGCATGCAAGGTTGTGGATTTGAGATGTTTAAATAGTTTTCCAAAAGTAATAGATTTTTCCTGTAATTAAGGCCTACCCAGTACAAACTCTGTAATCAGACTGTCTAGCAACTGTTTTATATTTAGTGGAAATGCTATGGGTATTCCAAGTAAAAACATCAAAGATTTCCGGATGCTTCAATTGTTTATTAGTATTATTTTCTCCTTTCATCACACTAATATTCATTTACACCCGAATCATGCTTTAGATCACGTTGAATTATGGAAAGCAAAAATGGTTTGATTACATTGCTATATGAAGTACACCGTTGGACAATGTTTGATGCCTGTATACAGATGTTGACGGATAAGTTTGTCATTATATCTACATTCACGATACTTGAGGGAACATAAGACAAACACATAAAGTCCATCCTGATGTTCATGGATCTTTGTAGTGTTCGTTGCCTAAATACTATGGTTTAATGACCACGAGAAATGTAAGGCTATCTTTGCCATTCATGTTAGTAGCAATCAAGGTGAACTCAAACGTGCCCTGCTGGTCAACTCCTTTCTCAGTCCTCAGGGTGGTCATCACTGAATGGTCTGTGGAGTTAGTAGTAGTAGTTCCAATCACTTCCTTTATTAATAAATGCATAATAATTATGTTTAATTCATTATTAGTAATAGTCCCCCTGATACTAATCACTTCATCCTAGTCAATGATATTGTAATTACATGTATCCTTGATAAAATCAGATATAATATTCAGCAAATAGACATTAAAGGAACTCTATTTCTAGGTTAGGTTGTTTTGTTTATCATTCCATGCACAATGACAATTTTAGTTTCTGTTTTATTCTACTTTTACTTCTGAAATTATCCACACAACACTAGTAATGTATAATACAAAAGTATAATCATAGGCAGAGAGATAGGTACCTCGTCATTTGGGAGCAACCATTTACTTTGTGGATAACCATTTACCATGCGAGCCTGTAAGAAAGAGAAAATGATTTGATATCTAGAACGGAAATAGATATCATGTGATTTTAGTAACATCAATATGTAGACAGATATAAACCCCACGCATATTCTAATATTTATAAATATATAATGGTACATTGAAACAAGAGGATGACACATAATTATATGTGTATTTTAATTCGCCTGGAAAGCACTAGGTAAGCTTTAGCATGCATAAATAACATTTTATAATAAACACTTCCCAGTGGGCACAAAATTCAGCTCAACATTGAATCAATGTTGAATCAATATTGAATTAACATTGACAACCAGATATCAATGTTGATTCAATGATCTGTGTCCACTGGGTTTAGATTACCTCTAGTATCAGTGTAGTGTTCACTGTAAGTTCTATGTTGGTGGAGGTGATTGGTGTAATGACAGGTTTCCTACAGAGGTCCTGATGGTGAAGCTCTGTGATCTCCATGTCCCGCATCCTGGAGGGGGAGCCACATTTAGGTCCATTGTTTTTCTTCCAGTCAAGGGCCCAAGATTTATTTTGTTGTATGGCTGTTACTATCCAAGATGCCCCGCAGTCACAAACAAAGGGGTTGTGATGGATAGCTAATCTCGTGAGGTTAGATTGAATAAGAAAGGGGTTTCCATTGAAATATTTCAAACCACAGTTGTTCAGTACAAGCTCATTTAGAGCTTTCAGACCAGTTGTTATGATTTCCTTGATATTCGTATAGCTAAGGTCCAGAACCCTGAGGGAATTTGTAGGGAGGGAGCCATAAAGAACTGATAATCTCTTGCTATTATGTGACGCAGTAAATTTATGTAGCCTTTTCAGTTTTGTTAGTGGTCCATTTAGTATTAGTGGTATATCATTTCGGTCCACATGGAATATTTCAAGGTTTGTCCCGAGCCATTCGGGGAGGGAAAGAGATGTTATTTTATTGTGACGCAAGTCAAGCAAAGTTAACTTACTCAGATTATCACAATGTTTACAATTAAACGTAGAAATCTTATTGTTGGATATGATCAGATACTTGAGGCTGGTAGCACCTTTAAGGAGCCATTGTGGAAACACCGTGAGTTTGTTAGCAGTGAGGTCCAGTCTTGTTAAAGATGACAAACCCTGAAACATATTCCATCCAAAACTATTGTCTGACAGCTTGTTTCCTGATAGATATAATGCTCTCAGATGTGTTGATCCTTTAAATGCATTTGATGGAATAGAGTCATTTTGTCCCAGTTTGTTGCCTGTAAATTTGATACATTGTATGTTGGGAAAGCCAGTAAATGCATATCCCGAGATCGAGGTCATGTTTGTATTACTCATAGTGATGGATGTTACGTCATCAGGAGTTGAGGGTATATCGGAAACCCTTTCCCCATAACAATGTAAATGAGTTCCGCTCAGCGTGCAGCCTTCAGGTAATGTAGTCTCAGTCGTGCTTACTACAGTGGACCCTGGGTTGTTCACTATAGAAGTTGTGTAAGAGGCGCTTGCTGCAAGGGTGGTTGTGTGAGGGGTGGTCGTCCCAGGGGTACTTGGGCCAGGGGCCGTCTCAGTGGTACTTGGTTCAGAAGTCGTCTCAGTGGTACTTGGTTCAGAAGTCGTCTCAGTGGTACTTGGTTCAGGGGTCGTCTCAGTGGTTCTTGGTTCAGGGGTCGTCTCAGTGGTACTTGGGCCAGGGGTTGTCTCAGTGGTACTTGGTTCAGGGGTCGTCTCAGTGGTACTTGGTTCAGGGGTCGTCTCAGTGGTTCTTGGTTCAGGGGTCGTCTCAAGGGTACTTGGTTCAGGGGTCGTCTCAGTGGTACTTGGTGCAGGGGTCGTCTCAGTGGTACTTGGTGTAGGGGTCGTCTCAGTGGTACTTGGTGAGGGAGTCATCTCAGGAGGCTCGGTGTACACCCAGAAGGTGAGGTTAGAGGCACCCACCACATTGGTAGCTACTAGAGTGAAGTTCACCAGACCCTCCATGTTAAAGCTGCCACTGATAGTTAACTTTGCTGACACAGAGTGGTTTGCTGCCCAGATAGTTTCTGTGGCTGTAGCATTCTGAAAGATATAAAACAATTGCAAAGATAAGTGTCGAGAAAAAGGCATTAATATCGTTATGACTGATCTCTAATGTATGTATAGTGTACTCAGATACGAAGTAGATTCCTGCCCATTTAAATTCTAGATTTAACGAAGATCATTCAAACACCAGGGTGTGAAAATCAATCTCTTTGAAAATGAACCGGTATGTTCAGATATAGGTGAGATTAGTAATACTTTAAAAAAAGAGATATGGCAGTGCTATTGAAAAGAACGCTGTATTTCACATATCAAAAATTATAAATAAAAATATCATCAATGCTGTACTGTACCTTCTCCAGCCACTCATATCTCAGTCACGACTTTAAACACGTGTTAACTACTAATGTATAGCCATGGTCATGATGACGACCAACAATTGTACACTGGCTACCCGGTACTCCCTTATGGCAAATAAATGACCACCAACACCTGTACACTGCCCGCTTTTTACATGATAAAGTGCTGTGTGAGTGTTGATGAGTGCAGAGCTGCTGATATCTACAGGCAGAGTACCACTGACTTTATGCAGCTGGTGAGCCACACCTGGTCATGTCATGTCAAATGAGGGTGCATGTTGTCAAAATATTTAACTTTGACCACAAAAAGGTGAAAGAAAAAGTTAGACTTGATACTTTTTCAAAAATATGTCATATACTTTTGCCCGTTCTAAAAGTGGCTTTCCTGGACTTTCTGGGTGATTCTGGGCCTTTTCTTTGTGAATAGGTAATAGTGGATAGACTGGTGGCTTTCAGACTGATTGGATATACAATACAACTATGATATGAAAAATCCTCACTTATTCTTTCATAAACATTAGAATGCGATGGGGGAATGGTGTTCCCAGTCAATGGAGGCCCTTTGGCAATCTGACTAGAAATTCAGAAGGGATATTTTAGCAACAGATAAATCTGGGAATGTCTATTTCTCACACCTTTAGAACAATATGAAATAGGAAAGTGTAGAGAGTCAATAGATTTGTAGATAAATAAACATTAACTTACCCAATTTGAGCCTTCACTACTCTGTAGGGTCATCTCATCAGGGTTCACCCATGCGTTGTAGGCATAGGCAGTGAGGGAAACGAAGAGGACATTGTTAGGGCTGAGGTAAATCTATTTATTCTTTTGATACCTCAGATTGAATAAGGAATTGATATGTAAATAAATCAATGTTTACTGCATGTTGCCCTATAAAGCAAGACAGTTTCTACCATACTTGACATCTTTCTTAGAATTCTTGGTTTTGTATGAATTCATATATATATATACATTGGCAACTCATGCCTTCCTGACATAGTATCCAGACAACTCGTCCACTCATGCCTTCCTGACATAGTATCCAGACAACTCGTCCACTCACTAAGTCGCCCACTACCAGGTCGCCCACCAAATCCCCTGGTCAAGTCGTCTACTCTCCAAGTCGCCCACTCTCCAAGTCGCCCATTTCCCAAATCACCCACTTCCCAAGTTGCCCACTTTCAAAGTTGCCCGCCCCTCCTAGCTCTAAAGCTAAGGGCAGTATCACCAGGGTTGTTATTCCTAGTTATATTTGATGTCTTGAAGTAAATAACTCCCCATGAGTTAAACTCATGGGGAGTATAGAAAATGCACAGGCCAAAAAAAGGTTGTGTTTACTCCAATTTTTAAAAGATTTTGAAACGATTTGTGAGATTTATAGGGTATTTACATGTAGTACTGAATTCTTACTTAAAGAAAAAATATATAACCACTACTGAGCTTGTTTATTTTGGGCCATGATATATCAGAAAACAACTTCTATCTTTTTTGGCCACAAACTCCTGAGATTCCAGGGCTATTTTATATCATAGCCAAGTACATATTAATCCCCACCTCCCTTGGAATATAGTATGGTGGGCAACTTGGTAGGTGGGTGACTTGGTGGGTGGGCGACTTGATAAGTGGGCAACTTGGTAGGTGGGCGAGTTGGTAAGTGGGTGAGTTGGTAAGTGGGCGAGTTGGTAGGTGGGCGAGTTGGTAAGTGGGTGAGTTGGTAAGTGGGCGAATTGGTAAGTGGGCGAGTTGGTAAGTGGGCGAGTTGGTAAGTGGGCGACTTGGTAGGTGGGCGAGTTGGTAAGTGGGCGAGTTGGTAAGTGGGTGAGTTGGTAAGTGGGTGAGTTGGTAAGTGGGCGAGTTGGTAAGTGGGCGAGTTGGTAAGTGGGTGAGTTGGTAAGTGGGCGACTTGGTAAGTGGGCGACTTACTAGTGGGCGACTTGGTAAGTGGGCGACTTGCTAGTGGGCGACTTGGTGAGTGGACTAGTTGACTGGAATTCCCAAATACAATAGGAAGCATCCTGGACCATAAAGGCAGCAATGTGAGGTTATAAACATGGGTTTAAAGTTGCTTTAACAAATATATTTTCACATATCAACATATTAAACAGAATATCAAGCTAGTTTAAATCATGCAGGATGAGATCCCCAGAATGAAATTGAAATGGGAGAGAGATTTTACCTTTATGGAAGTATTTCTACCAATTAGCTCGCTTCCATCTGGAAGCACCCATGTGCTATAGGGGATTCCTTTGGTCATGAGAGCCTGAAAAGAAGTTGAAAAGAAACATGACACCCAATACAAGTGCACCCTAGTATTAGGTTATTATCTATACATTTAGCTAGCCTTTAGTGCAATTATTATGCAGCATATTGAAAAAAACATCAACAATGTGCTACACTTAAGCTGCATAGTAATGTTTATACTTAATTGGTGCAGTCAACATAATCAAATCTACATTACAGTCAGAAGAGATAAGGTCTGATGATAATAGACATTTACACTCGGTAGAGAGAACACTGAAGCATGAGGAATAAACAGAGCAGAGGTATATATAATTGCGGTTGAAATTGTGAATATAACCTGTGTTACCTCAAAGACAGTGTGAGTGGTGTTCTGTGTGTTGGTCTGGTTGGTGTCACTGATGGCTGTAATGTGTGGTGGGTCACAGGTCAGGTCCTCAGTGTACAGCTCTGTGATGTCCTGTCCATGCAGCCAGGCAGGGGAGCCACACCGAGGTCGGAAGTAGGTAGAATTACCCGGGCCCCAGTCCAGTGCCCAACGCTTAGTGTCATTTAGAGCTTCAACCATCCAAGCTGCCTCACAGTCACAGACAAAGGGGTTGTCATTGATGAAAAGTCTAGCCAGTTTAGGTGCAGACAGGAATGGTGATCCATTCAAATAAGTCAGACCACAGCTTTCAAGTAAAACCTCCTCCAGAGATTCCACATAAGCAAAGGCTGCCATTAATATATTCAGATTGAGGTTACGACTCAGATCCAACTTTGTCAGATTCCCATTGAAGGCTCCTTCTTCAACTGTAAGATTTGTCCTCATGTGCGAGGCTGTGAATGTTTTTAGATTTGTCAGATTTGTCAGTGCTCCTCTTTCAATGACTGTTATCTCATTTTCATCCATTTTAAGTATCCTGAGGTTTGGCATACAATGTTCAGGGAGAGTGATAGATGCTATTCTATTCTGACTGAGATCTAAGAACTGCAGATTTCTTAACACAGGGAAACATTTGAGTCCCAGGTTTGTAATGTTATTGTTAGCTATGTTCAGATATATGAGGTTGATAGACCTGTAAAGTAGATTTATTGGAATCATTGTGAGCTTGTTATGATTCACATAGAGGGTTGTCAAAAAAGGCAAACCTTCAAAAGTCTCATTCTCAAAGCTTGCGTCCAAGAGATTGTTCCTCCACAGATACAGACTTGTCAGATTTGGTAATCCATTGAATGCGCTCTCATTGATAGTGTCCAGATTGTGGTCTGTGAATTCAATGAGTTCCAGGTTGGGGTAGTCAGCAAACATCCCCTCAGAGATGGTTGTCACATTTGTACTACTCATTGTGATCCATATAGTATTGTCATCAGGTCTAGGTGGGGGTATTCCTGTTACATTACCCCCTATACAGTCAAGCAGTGTTTGGGTGGAGGTAAGATCATCAAGAAAACAGCTGTCGCGGGTTTGAACAGTGCTTGTTACTGTAGT
Source organism: Harmothoe impar (assembly GCA_947462335.1). NCBI lineage: Eukaryota > Metazoa > Annelida > Polychaeta > Phyllodocida > Polynoidae > Harmothoe > Harmothoe impar. The sequence goes on from OX381712.1 coordinate 11,025,732, forward strand.
TGTTTGAACAGTGGATGTCTCAGTGGGTTGGGCAATACTCGTAAAAGTGCTCGGTTTGGAAGAAGTTGTCTTAGTTGTCTTTGCAGTAGTAGCTGTTTTATTGGAATCCCTTGGTAGTTTCCTAAAGAGAGCACTCTTTTCCTCGGGTCTATATCCACTGAGTAGGTTCCCAATTAGAACCCCACCTAGCAGCACAAACAGCAGAACACACACAGGCCTGTAGCCTGCCATGGTGGCTGCTATGGTCCTGCCGTAGTACAGCTGACTGTATTATCAAATAGGCAATATGTGAGTCTATATAAATATCAGTCTATATCAGAACAGAACTCATGTATACACAACCCTTTAAGGACTGGATAGTGCTAAATGCAGGATGCCTCTGGTTGTCATGATGCTCATGCAGCACCGCACGCATGGTGCTTTCATGCATCATACTGACGGCATGTGGTACACTCCTGAGTGGTCAGCATGATGCATCAATGCAGTTTCTGTGAGTTATTTGCTAGTGCTCAGATGTTGTAATGAAACATGAGCATGGAGCTATCAGGGTTAGACATGAAGGACTCACACCTGGCTATTGCTTTGGTGTATTTAATTAAAGGTAGGTCAGACACTATGATAAAATACTGTGGAGTTAGTTGTTATCTCAAAGTGCCTCTCCAGTTTATACACTAACAGACATCTGATCAAACTTTTAAGTGCACTGTATAATAATTAATAAGGGTCACAAAAGAAGAATGCGGCCCAATTTATCCAGAAATAAAAGCTGTGTGTCTGGCTCTGTCACGACCCTCCTACGGTCCATTGGCGGCACCTTATGTTAATATCTTCAGTCTTCTGTCAATAATCCTAAATAAACGTTGTAATCTTAGAATTAGTATTATAGCATTGTTAACATTATATGAATTAAGATTCGGCAAATTTTCTTGTCTTCGCTCCTGCTTGCATTTGTTACCACAAGCATTATTTACACCCCCCTCGCCAGGGATTTTTTTTCCTTCTCTCTATAATATCTTTTTACTACAATGGGGCATAATTATTCATGCCCCCCAAAGCTCATCAGCCCCTACAATTAATAAACTACCGCTTCCTAAGTACATGATGTATACTAGCATGTCTATGAGGTAGTAGAGTTAAGTAGAAGGTTGGAGCGATGTATTCTCCTATGCCTATATCTTTTGAGTATGAGAAGATGTAAATACATCTATCCCGTTTATTTTATCCTGGTGTACAAAAAGAACTTATACAGCTCGAAAATATTAGACACCAGCATTGATTACAATTAATACGCTTATCTTAGCTCTTATAGTGAAATAACAGTATGTGTGAGTACTCTAAAATGTATCACAATTATCAGATGATATATCATACACTAGGTTCATCAAGTGCGCTTTACATATACAAAGGTAATGTATGGTTGTACGGAACAATCGATACGATCAAAAAACATGTACACTTGCTTATAGCCTATTTGCCAGCTCCATGTACACACCAATATAATCATATAGAAAGAATAACCACTGTTAGACATTCCTCATGTATGCCTGTCGCACTACTACATTGTAGAAGATGACTAGGTATCTGGAGTGGGCCACTCCTGCACCACGATGATTTCAAATATATATCCACACGGGTGAGAAACCTCTAGAATGTTAATTCGTTATTACTACATAAAGCCACATAATTATCAAGTCATATACATGTGAGAGTTGCAAAGGAGGCAAGAAATAGGGGAATCCGTGAATCATGTCTTTTGTTGGTGGTAGAGGGATTTAATAAATTGATGTTATATCCTGTACATGTATTATACTAAGTGTCATTTCCTGGTTAAAATTTATCACTCTCCCAAGGCTAATGTCTCACCTTCTCCCATGGTACTTGGGACCAAGGGGGCCATACATCTTCCCAGCAAATTAGTTTGACTGAGTTTCTGGAACGTGCACTTTGTGTGACTGTTGTCCTATGGAACTAATTGGCACAATATGACACTATACCCCATAGGACAAGAAGTGGCACATACTCACACATATTCACACAAATTCACACATATTCACACAGCATCATGTACCATGGCACAAAAATGTTTCCAACCATATTGTTTCACTTTTTTGATTTTTTTTTAAAAGAAAGGAAAGTCTGTTTAGTTTGTAATACTCATTATATTTAGAAGTTGGCATAGGGCACCATAGCAGAAATCTGTTAATGCACTCCCTGCTGTATATGGGCATACTATCTCATTCAACAAGATTTCTACCATGGTAGTGTAGGCCTGATGAAGTTGTGTACAATTCATGCCAATTATCAGCTGTATACACATGTAACAAAGGGTCAGACCTTTATCCAAACAAGATTACCAGAGGAAAGGTGTCTGTGGTCTGTCCCTCTTAATGCAGCTTTAATCAAATCATATGGTGTGTTTTTCAATCACTAATGGAACTTGATAGAATTAGAGGTGTATAGCTAGGTCTAAGTTGCATTGACAACATGTTATTATGGTTATAAACAATGAAAATGATTCCATTTCACCCATGAGAATAACAAGGAACAACAAAGATGACACCTGGTGTCAAAACCATGCACTATTCCGACCTGACAAAGTGATAATGGTTCTGTTTGAAGATGTGTGAGTGTGTGCCAGAAGGGGAACTAGGTGACACAACATCACACATATACCTGTTATGTGTGACACCAGGTGTCATCAAAGTTGATTGTACCCCTTTTCCTGATTAAAGAGAATGATTTTCTTTAGCTATAAGTATCTAAACAGGGTCCCGATGTATTGTGAATCAGACAATGCACCTGTCCTTCTATTAACATTCATTATGTATATAAATAGATGCCATATCATTTTAATGAAAGCAGCATTAAGAGGTCCAGATGCGGGACACCTTTCCTCTGGTCATCATGTTTGGATAAAAGCCTGGCTATCTCCTGCTGCTCATGTGAACTCTAATGTTGATGGTTATAATGGTACATATATTCATCAGCCCTATGTTGAAATGCTAGGAACCTGATTGAATGAGTTTGTACAAACCAGGAGCACACACACCAATAGTGTGCTATGACTATCTATGTCAAATACTGCTGGTTGTAAAAAGTATTACAGTATTTCCTATCTTTTAGTAATTCATAATGAAACTAAAAATACATGACTAAACATTTTGGTTTAGGGCATTATATATTTTGTCATTTGGCGTGAATAACCTTTTTAAAAATCTGTCAGAACTGTGTGAATCTGTTCCATGGAACACTGTGTCAGTGTGTGTGAGTCTGTTACATGGTATACATGTCACACAAAATGCATGAAATGAGCACACAGTTCCAGGGGTAAAACAGGGTGAAACAATCTGGAACTAATTTGCTGGGTTAGAGAGGAGTGGCTTTCCACGAAGAAAAAACAAGATCTCAAGCAGAACTCCAGCCGTTCTTGTATCATGAATTCAGAACGTTTCTGGCATGAGAAAATTCAGGTGATTATTCTATGTGAAATTGTCTTAAGTTATATACTTGGAAGAACACATCACAACTGTACATGTCACTAGGAACATTCACTATTCTCTCAAGAACCTCCCATGTCTATCCTGTGTAAACAGCTTGTGCTTTTTAGATCCTTTTTAAAATTTAACTGTTCATCAATACAACAAGCGATACATGACAATCTTTTCCCGGGAAATACACATGATACTAAGGCCTAAAAAGAAGTTGTGTTCTGGTAATGATGCCTAACTTGTGTCATTCTATAGTTCTGTTTGCTACACGTTTGACAAAAACTGTATAAGTGTGTCGAGAAAAGTGTGTTGAAAAGTATGCTGATAATATGTAGAAACCATATTGCTGAGATTATAACAGTGTAGTAACTTCGATATCTGGGACTGTAGGTATAAGAATAGCGACTGTTGGGGAACAGTCCAAGTATCTAACTACTAGTAACTGTAAGGATCGTATGACTTCCAGATACTATACCCAAGAACGGAACACAGGTCACTTGTTCAGGAAATGAAGGAATGTCTTTATTAATCTGTGGAGTTTACAGGCACTCTTAGTCTTCGGCTCTCTTGATCACGGCCACACACTGTGGACTCCTGTCTTCAGCTGGTAGACTGACAGAACTGGTAACAGGTGCTTCTACCCAATGGGTGGATGGTCCACGTGGGGAGCAGGCTGGTTCCAGGTTCTGTCAGGTGGGTCCAGGTAGCTGATTGACTTTTTAAATGTATACCACACTTGGCAGGCAGAACAAAAGAAATAGCCTGACTGTATATGACGTACAAAAGGTGAGAAAACACTCACTACAGTGTGTGTGGTATAAGTTACCCCTGTACCCCTGTACTAAGGATATTGGCTTAGTCACGGCTGAGCACACTCGTCTACCGACTCGTGATCAGCCTAGATTGTCGCCAATATCCTACGTACAGAGGTCTAGCAGTGGTTTAACTACTACATATATATATATATATATATATATATATACATATATATATATATATATATATGTATATATATATGTATATATATATGTATATGTATATATGTATATATATATATATATATATATATATATATATATATATATATATATATATATATATATGTATATATATGCTGGTAATATTAAATCAGGTTGCTTGGAAATTAAGTCATATTTTTATTGGACTTTAATGCTTCATGCCCTCCGTTGTCATGATGCAGGACAAGTGACTCACCAGAGCTGCATGAATGCATCATACACTCCTGAGAAATCAGCATGATACATGAATGCAGCTCTGGTGAGGAGACAAAGGGCAGAAGACATCAAGTAACTCACCAGTGCTGCATTCAAGCACATGCTGACCCTACAGGTTCAGACATCCCCAAAGGGTCAGCATCATGACAACAAATGTCAACAACATGCCGTCATTAAAGGGTTAAAGAGTTAATACTCAGCAACCATGAATATGCACTACCGCTCACTTACATCGCAGTTTGGCGCAATGAGGTACCCATGTATATCTCCAGAGTGCAGTGTGTTGCTTTGATAATTTACTAGTAGTACAGTGTTGCATTTCTCCATTTCTTTTAGCTTAGAGTACATATCAAATAGGTTCGCTATTTTCACATCAGGTGATTGGAATTCTCAACGTTAATATCTTACAATACTACACATCCCTATAAGGGTTAAGACATATACTTTTACCATACTAACTCAGGGATAGTCTGAGCAGGTTGGATTTATCATCTTGAATTGTTCATTTGTGGGTGGCCAAGTACTCCTCCTTCAGTTGCCGCCGCAGAATCTTTCCACTCAGGTTCTTGGGTATAGCAGATGGGAATTCTACCCCTCCTTGTAACTCTTTATATGACGCCATTTTCCCTGTGTAAATGGACAAACATGTTGTTATTATGATGAGTTAAGGTACTGGCATAATTGTAACAACATTTGCTGGAAAGAGAATCAATTACTCAGATCGTATTTTCACCCAAAAGAGGTAGAAATTAACTGAATGATTACTCAACTCCTGTATAATGATGATTAAAGTTTAATTGGTCAATTTATCTATACTATAATTTAGTCAGTTTGATACTTTTTCTCTCAAAGTCAGCAAACGGGAAGTAAAGATAATCAGTAAATGTATTATTATAAATGTGTTGGTATTCTCAAAGTACCAGTACTTTGAGAATATGGTTTATGAAGTGCTGGGTGTATAGACAGAGGTCCACAATAATTAGAGTGGACCTCTGTATTCATTTTATTTAATTCTTAATCAATTTCATCAAAATATACATTCAAAGACTGATCTCATAGCAATTTTAGTGATGTCATCATGGAGAAACAGCCCATGGAGAATGAGCATCAGTTTCTCCATGGGAGTGTGGAGAACGGCCATTTTCAGACTTAGTGACTTTGTTTCTCCACATGAAACAGAATGACGTACCTTTAACAAAATCTTTCACTGCATCTTGTGTGACCTTGGCACCAGGTTTAAGAACGACGTAGGCTCGGGGAAGTTCCCCGGCGCGGAGATCAGGCACTCCAATGACTGCAGCGTCCGCTATGGACGGGTGCGTTAACAACAACTCCTCCAGCTCAGCTGGTGCTACCTGCAGAGACAAAGGAAGTCTGTATCTGACAACCACCCCTCTGCCACAAGATTATGGTGACATACCACTGCTATGGGTCCCCATGGGTAGGTGACAATTTGACCCTATTGTATGCGAACCAAACTCAGCTTTCATTTAATACCAACCATGCCTATATAGTGTGCAGGTTATATGAGGGTTTTTATTACTATGGAATAGTACTAAAATTTAAATTTGCAAATTCAAAAACGGGTCATAGGATTCCCTGAGTTGGGAGATACACGTAGTACATGGGAATTTACGGTAATAAGTGCCTTGTCCCTAATAAGCCCCCCCCCCTTTTGTGCATTTTAGACTAGAAAACCTTAAATTTTTCATTTTCTACTAGATGAACGGTTTATATATCTACTGTAGTAGAGTAGAAGTATGACAGACATAAGGAATCATTTTCTAACGATATTTTTCGATCCTTTTATTTTTTCTAAAATATCTGAAAACGTTCAATAAAACGTTAGGGTCAGAGCTTGCTTTGTTTGGTAGGGTTGGTGGACCAGAAACATATTTTTTTAAAGCCTTAGCTGTACCAGCCCAATACAATCCTCTGCAATGTGCAATTACTTGGATCTTTTCCCTCTGTCCGTGGTAAGCCATTGTGTGTTCTGTGATAAACTCTGTATTGGTGTAAAATGCTGCTGACCTGGAATCCTTTTGTTTTGATGAGTTCCTTGAGACGGTCTGTGATCACTACGTGCTGGTCCTCGTCGTAGTGTGCAAGGTCACCTGAAGGTCACAGTAAAATATTCTAAAGGTATCTGAAGTTTGAAGGTCATCAGCGAGAGCATTGTCTTTCTAACATATGATATGTACATGGGATCCCTATCTCTCAGCAGGGCCAACTCTACAGAAATATAGATGTCAATTAAATTGATTAATTTCAGATGTTTAGAAAATTACATGGGGAACGCCTGCACTATATAGGATTCTTGTTCTTGAAGAAGGCCTTTAACTGTCCTACCTAATATTGGTAAGTGACTTGCTGACAATGTGTTATAAGCCAAGGACAGGGTTATTGTCCAGGCGCCAGTCACTGATAATTACCATTGTCCAAGGCTTATAACACTTATGCAGCTAGTCACGGGTATCATAGCGGACTTACACTCACAGTAGGAGAGTGCGCTCAATGGACCACATCTAAATACAGCCATGTGTATAAAATACAGTCAGGCCATTTCTTTTGTTCTCTCAGCCAACTGGTGTAAACATAAATGTGGGTTTACTTACCTGTATGTAGCCATCCGTCTGCGTCAAGTGTCTCTTGTGTGGCCTTTTCGTTGTCAAGGTAACCTAACATGACCTGAGGTCCACGTACCCACAGTTCACCCTGTTTACCCTGACCCAGGGCATTGCCAGTCTCCAAATCCACAATCTGAGAACAGAGAATAGGGGTATTATCAAATCTCTTTCCAAGGTTAACATCCATTTAAATTCACAACCTGATCTATGGAGGCCTCAGAATGGCATGCCCACGTAGAATTCCTCCATATCAGTGTTGATAGCAAAGGCTGTAGAGTGACTCTATAGTACTGACAATACGCAAAAGGAAATATTATCATATCATGACTATAACAGTAATATGGTAAGTAGTAGTATAGTATGTATCGGAACGGGACTATAGTTAAGTACTGTTTATTACTCAATCGACCTGCAGCCAATCAGAGGCCTCCATTTGGTCACGTGACCGGAAGTGACCTACTTAGGGGATTAGTGGTGAGGAAATATTATCATATCATGACTATAACAGTAATATGGTAAGTAGTAGTATAGTATGTATCGGAACGGGACTATAGTTAAGTACTGTTTATTACTCAATCGACCTGCAGCCAATCAGAGGCCGCCATTTGGTCACGTGACCGGAAGTGAGGTCATATGACCTACTTATGGACCGGAAGTGACGTCATATGACCTACTTAGGGGACCGGAAGTGACCTACTTTAGGATCACGTGACCGGAAGTGACCTGATGAGTCACGTGACCGGAAGTGACGTCACATGACCTAATGGCCAACCGGAAGTGAGTGACTTGATTGAGGATCACGTGACCGGAAGTGACCTGATTGATCACGTGACCGGAAGAAGAAGAAGAAGAAGAAGAAGAAGAAGTGACGTCACGCGACTTAATGAAGAGATGAGCGTCTTTAAGGGGTCACGCGCTTTAAAATGTGATATCTTTTTTTTGGAGGAGGAGGAGGAGGAGGAGGAGGAGGAGGAGGAGGAGAAGGAGGCGAGTCTCTTATTTTTTTCGGTAAACTAATAAAAAACACTACGATATAAGTTTTTGTTTTTTTTTCATTTTTTATTGTTTTACGAGCGACTGGAAGTGACTTATTGAACTAGGTAGAAGCGTTCTTTAGAGTGTATAAGGGGGGGGAGGGAAGGGGAGGGGAGGGGAGGGGAGGGAAGGGGAGGGGGGCCCTTTTAAGATGCATGGGGAGGGGGGCGCTTTTAGGATGCATGGGGCGAGTGGTGGGGGGGGGGGGAGGGGGGGAGGGGGGAGGGGGGCACTCTAGGGGGGTGGGGGGGCACTCTAAGGGGCGTTTGTCTCTTTTAAGAAAAAAAGAAAAGAAAAAGATTTCAATCGAGAGACACGCTTCTTCCTCTCGAGAGGAAGAAGCGTGTCTCTTCGTTTTTTTTTTGTTTATCACGTGCTTCGATGAGGCGATCAGCTGCGACTGGAGGAAGTGACACTTTAAGAGGGCGCGCGTCTTAATTGTTATGATTTTTTTTTTTTTACTTACTAATAAAGAAGACGTATGAAAATAAAACACAACAATTCACATGTCCGTCGTTCTCGTTGTTTCTTGCTTGATAAAGTCAAGTAATATCGCGATGCCGAGGTCAAACTTTCCCATGTCCTCAGTCAACACTCGAAGGAGTTCAAAAGGTGTACCGCCGGCACCGTCAGCTTCATCTTGCCACATTTTCAACACTCGGAAGGCCCACTCAGCGGGACTTCCTCCGTATTCGCATTCTTCAGCGATCTTATCTAACCTCTCAGGCGACATTTTTAAATGGTCCCCCACCTCTTTCCACCTGCTACCTAGACGTCTGCCGAGGGTGCCCAAGTGCTTATGCATCGCGCGCGAGTCGGGGTTTTCGAAATCCAACCCCTGTCTGTGGAGAAGGGACATCCACTGAGCCAACAGTTCCACGCGTCTAATGCGGGTGAAGACGCGACCGAGCTCTCCCCATCTATGACGATGCGGGGTTTCACCCCACCAGACTCGGAACATCGCCGTACACAGCTCCTCCGGTGTCTTGACACTGCGCTCTACTAGAGCATCCATACGGGCGGCGGTAACTTTTAAGCTACTGCCCAACTCTCTCCAACAGCCGCTCAACTCTTTACCTAGTTGACGAAGCAAGGCGTCGCTATAGGCTAACCGCCGCTGTCCTACCTCTCTGTTCTCCCCATCGGTCTGCCTCGCGCGTCTCACGTCGTCAAGCCGCATTAACTTTTTTTCAGGTGGACAAGGCGGTGAAGGCGAGCTTGAAAGTGGAATAGCTTGAGCCATCTCGTCTCGTCTTGGCGGCGGTGGCGGCGGCGGCGGCGGCGGTGGCGGCGGCGGCGGCGGCGGCGGTGGTGGCGGCGGTGGTGGTAGTAGACGTTACTGTGGTCAGAGGCGATATGGTTTTTTTCCAACAGAAATCAGAGCTTTTTATACAGAGGGAGTTTAATCCCATTTCCAACAGCACTCCAGCTGTGTAGCGACCTGTCCGCATGACGCTTTTTTCAACCGCTCCGCTCCTTAAGAGCTTAGATGACGAGGGGTGTGTCATCGCTATCCGTGGAGACCAGCTGAAAACGGTGTTTCTTCCTCATCCATAGCCTTACCTCCTACCCCCTACCTGAGGACGTCTCCCTCCCTCTGACATTCATTGTAACAAACGTCAGAGGTCAGGTGAAAATCGGATTTTTTTCATGCACAGCCTTAGTCAGCTGTCACCCCTCCCTATTGAACTAGCCGGCCGCCGCCGCCTGGCCGGCCCGGTCTACTCACCACGGCAGGAGGTGGTGATTTTTTTTTTGTCTTACACTTAAGTCGCTCACCACATGCACACGCCTCTACTCACAGACAGACACGTTCGTCTTAGGGGGGTCCTGCTTCACGCCACATGCCTCCTGTAGTTTTTTTTTGTATACACACTCTAAGCTCATCACCGTTAATCCTTTATTACAGCTAACGCGCGCTGAATGGCTGAACAGGGTGGTAAGTGGCTTAGCTCATGACAGTGGATCCCTCAAAAAAGGGATCCAGCTGAAAACGTCATACCTTATGTCTTTGTGAATGGCCGCCGGTCAGTCGACGGCAGCAACCGGTTAATCCTTTATACAGCTAATGCGCGTTGAATTGCTGAACAGGGTGGTAAGCGGCTTAGCTCATGACAGTCGATCTCTCAAAAGGGGGGAAAGGGATCCAGCTGAAAACGTCATGCCTTATGTCTTTTGTTTCTCTTTGTGAATGGCCGCCGGCCAGCCGGCGGCAGCTGAACAGGGTCAGTAAGTAGCTTAGCTCTAGAAGCGAGAAGGCGTATATAAGGGGTCTGGAAACCTCCATTCACTCACTCATTCTTTTGCTGCTCTCTACAGTCACCAACCATGAGCAAAAGACAACACCTAGCGCCGTCCAAGAACAAGAAGACTACGCGGAACAGCGCTCGTTTAGCGTCAGTGCCTCCTCTTGCTACTGAAAATGAGACTACCGCCGCAGCCGCTTGGTCTTATCACCCTCCCGCTGTAGCGAGCGCTCGCGGCAGTAGTAGTAGTAGTAGCAGTAGTAGTAGCAGTAGTAGTACTAGTAGTAGTAGTAGTAGTAGTAGTAGTACTACTGGTAGTAGTCGTCGTGCTAGCGACGTTGTTACACTCGCGACGGTACACGTTGCTGCTAAGCGCGCTGCCGCTGCTACTGCCGCCCCGCCTGCTGCGGCTGCTGCTGCTGCTGCACCTGCTACCGCTGCGCCTGCTACTGCTGCGCCTGCTGAGGCTGCTGCGCCTGCTACTGTTGCGTCTGCTGCTGCTGCTGCTGCTGCTGCTGCTTCTGCTGCTTCTGCTGCACCTGCTGCTACCGCTACTACTACTGACGACAACGCTCCTGGCACAGCGCAGTACTGGCAACCGGGTTTTTACCTCCCCACTACTGTTGATGACTTTGATGACCTGCCGCACGTTGCACAGCCCCTCTCCTCCACCACTACATCGACCGACGCCCTCGACGCCACTCGCGCTGAGAGTGACAGCTATTCGGACACTCAGCCCCTAAACCGAGAAGAAGAGGAGGAGGAGGAGCAGCAGCAACAGGATGAGACAGAGAACGACGCTGACGACGAGGCGTACGAACAACCCGAAGGGAAAGGGGTGGGCGGTACGTTTTTCGGCTTCCCTCTTCGACCTTTCGACCTTTCGACCTCACTTCCTCCACTAGTAGCGTCCCGTCCGGTCCGTGGCGACTGCCCTCACCGCCACCTTACGAGGGCGGCGGCGCTTCATCTTCTACCGCTACACTCAGCACCGACGGCGTGTGGCTGCGCTGTTCCAACAACGAGGCCTCGGATACCACCAGCGCTGACGCTGCTCCTGCTATCGGTTCTGCTGCTGATTCAGCTCACGCTGATGGTGTTACTCATCCTGCGGGTGTGAAACGTTCTAAGGTGAGTTCCAGAACAACAAGGCCTAGTAAGAAGAGAAAAATACAAGAAAAAGAACGAGATGGACGAGAAGAAGCAGAGAAAACCTTCTCCCGTCTTCTCGGGTTAGAGTTCTGCTTAGACGGAGCTTTGACGCTGGAGATCTGGGAGGACGTGGCTAGACTGTCTAGGAGGCCGCGCTACACAAAAGACGGCCAGGTGAAAGAGGCGTCTCTGACCAGAAGCAAGCGAGTGCACTTCACGGCCGACGCGCTGCGCGAGCTAATAGCACGCATCGCCGATATCCGCGCAGTGGTGCGCATACGCGACACAGCGGCCGGGCAAGGAAAACCTAATCACACCCCCTGGTTCGCAGTGCTGGATGAGGAGGGCGAAGTGTACGCAGCTGTGAGCTACTACAGCGGTAAGAACCTCGTCCACGTGCGCAAGTACGAAGGTCCTGACAAAAAACCCACACAGCAGGGAGTGACGCTGTCCGCCAGAGCGCTCAAAGAGTTGGATGACAAAACAGAGATCATTCTGAAATATCTCGGCATAGATTCGGAATGAGAGACGCTCAACGCTCACGCGCGCACACACACACACACACACACACAGCGTTTGACGTATGCTGTATCAGACAGACAGACGGATACACAGACAGCAGACAGAAAGATAAATAGATAGATAGATAGACAGATAGATTGATAGATAGATAGATAGTTAGACGGCTAAGTAGTTGGTAACTGAGTGAAAAAAAACATGACACAGTACGTATGCGAAAAGTGTTTCAAAATGTTTAAAAGACCGTACAACCACGAGAGACACGTAGAAAATTGTAGAGTAGTACCTAAGTTTTGCCCTCTATGCGGCGAAGGCGATTGCCGAAAGATCGCCTGTCGACGCGAATCTCTGGACGGGGTGACCGTCCCTCCGCGCATATGTGCTGTACCGAACGGGGAGGAAACGTTCACGGCGAATTGGCCTGCGATACAAACGGGCGTCAGGATGCACGGGACTCGCGTGAGTGTAACAAACTTCAGGCTACCAACCGGCGAGTTGAGTGACGCTGTAGATACTATGCGTCGCATTCACTTGACACAAAGATTCAGATACAAAGTGGGTTTCTCGGTAGGCTTACTCTTACAACACAGAGAAGACAAGAGCAAACTGCGCTACTTTCACGCCTCCCAGAACAACGCAACTCTCATACAACCGCTCCCTACTATAACTAATTCAGAAACTTTGGAAGAGCTCCTCTCAAAGATGGAAAACACCGTCGCTTGCGAGGAAGTACGGAAACTTTGCGACGCTGACACCAAGTGGCACGTTCTTTTTCCTACCAATTTGAACATTTGCGTTTACATGGGACCGGGGGAATTCCCCATAGGCGGTAGGATCACTCAGGCCGGTCGAGTTGGAAAGAGAAGCGGCGTGTTAGATTTTCCCAACAAGGACAACCTCTGCATCTTCCGCTGCATTTCCTTTCACTTATACAACACCAGCAAGCGCGCTTCAGATTTGTTACGTCAGTTCTGTCCCGCTGCCACACCTGAATCCTTTCCGGGTCTGAACATCCGCGACTTACCCGCGTTAGAGAACTTGTTTGACGTACAGATAGCGGTTTACACCGCGTCGCGTCAAGTGCCGGGGCGGAAGTTGAGAAGACGCGTTACTCTGATCAGACCGCCTTCCAGAACTCTGGCCGCCCGAGGTAAAGTCAACCTACACCTGACGGCGAAAGGCGGTTTGCACGTCTCTCTCGTCACGGACTTCAACGCGTACGCGGGCATATACGAATGTTGCAAGTGTAAGGCGGCGTTCACCACCGAGTTCTTGCTGAAGAGACACAGGAACCAGCTTTCCTCTTGCCGACAAGTCAAGTTGCGCTACGTAGGTGGCATCTACCAAAATTCGAGAACGATTTTCGAAGCGCTAGCAGACTTCTCCATTTTTCCCCCCGACGGACATTCCGGAATCTACCCTTTTTTTTTGATATGAGAAAGTATAAATATACAATCCCGTTTATTTATACTGCATAGGAAAAGAACTTATACAGCTCGATGAGTGATCCTATACAGTCAACTTATTTGTCAGATTTACAGAATTTCACATTTTATAAGTATATACAATTAGAATGTCATACGACGCAACCTATCATTACACATAGTTAACATGTAAATACCAGTTATTGTAATAACATCATATGTATAATATAAAGTGGATTATTCACATAAATTGAGTAGTTTTCTATACCTCATTATCGATACTCTATATCATAAGTGTGGGTTGGACAGATGGGGCGGGCACCCCGTATACCGGTAGTCTCCATAAATTGTAGAACAAGCCTTAAAATAGCATTTCTACTCCACGCTATTCTGTTTAATGTAGCATAATACAGTATTACCATTATAATATCACAGTTGTATTGCATTTTGAAGGGCTCTTTTTACAGAGGGATACAGACGAATCAGGCATTTTTCATTATACATGAAATTATTTTTAAGACAATCACCTAAGGGGGCACAGGTAGGGGGATATGGGGGAGGGCTCTAGAATGCATAATTAGTACTACCTAGCCATTTTTTTCTATTCAGTTTGAATTCTTCATAATCCTCAATGGCTCTAACCTCTATGCTGAGGCTGTTCCATAACATTGCACCTCTATATAAAATACTTTTTTTACAGGTTTCGTTCTTTGGTTTAATTGTAGTGAATAACAGCGCGTCATGAGCTCTGGTTCTAACATCTCTATTATTGACTATGTCCGTATTGACCTTTTGCTTAAACATAAAATTACACAAATGCATATGCCTGCGTGGTTGGAGCTTGGATATCTTAGCCTCTTGATGAGTTGCTATGGTGGGGTACATATAATCAAGACCTAGGCACCTTCTCAGGGACTTATTCTGGACTATTTGTAATTTCTCTAGGTTCGCTTTATTAGCCACATCATATAGAACATCACCGTAGTCTGCATGGGGCAGGACCATTGTTTTGTATATATTTAACATAGTAATATTATCTAATACATCTCTTAGCCTAGCTGTAAGGTAGGATTTATATACCAATTTCTTAAACGCTATGTCTGCCTGCATATTAAAATTTAATACCTGGTCTAACATTATACCTAGGTATTTCACACTCAGGCATCTTTCAATTTGAGTACCCGCTAGTAGCAGCCTATGATTCAGAATTTCTTTTAATCTACTCCGTAGGCCAAAAATGATGTAATTAGTTTTCTTTGTGTTTAACGTAAGCTTATTTTTTCTAAACCATGTGTTCAGTTGCATTAGGTCCTCCTCCATCAGAGCAGTCATATCGACTATGTTACTACCGGTAATGGTGATGACCGTGTCATCTGCATACAAATATGATCCACAATTTTTTAGTACATTTTTAAGGTCATTTATATACACTAAAAAGAGGGTTGGGCCCAATATACTCCCTTGGGGCACTCCACACAGCACATCGCCCTCCCCAGAATTTTTCCCATTAGCATATGTTCTTTGTTTTCTGTTTGTAAGATAATTTTCAAGCCAATTTAACAAATTTCCTCCTACCCCCAATTTTCTCAATTTTTCTATTAGAATTAAGTGATTTACGGTATCAAAAGCTTTCTTTAGATCGATTAGTGTTGATAAAGTATATTGTCTATTATTTAGCCCTCTGTAAATTGAATCAGTAAAATACGCTACTGTTTCTATAGTGGAGTGCCCCTGTCTGAAGCCCCCCTGATTTTTATCGAGTATATCATTGGATTCCAAATAATGCATTAATTTTTTATTAACCACCTTTTCAAGAAGCTTGCCAATAACTGGGAGCAGGGTAACAGGTCTGAGGTTAGCAACATCAGTTTTGTCACCTTCCTTCTGCAGCGGAATCACTGTACCCAGCTTCCAGGCCTGAGGCACCCTGGCTTCATTTAGAGAACTATTAAACATAATAACCACCTTTTCGGGTACAGCCATCAAGCAGTCCTTTAGGGCCCTTGCTGAAACCCCATCAATGCTTGAGGATTTGTTTGTATCAATGCCCTTTATCAATGCTTGAACCTCCACTACATCTGTGGTAATATCACCTATTCCCTCGGGTAACACCTCACCATCAAACGACCAAACCTCCTCATAATCCCTAGCCAAATTAGGACCTATATTTATAAAGTAGTTGTTAATAAAGTCTGGTGTCTCAATGGAAGAGATTGGTATATCATTTACTTTATCTCTAAGATTTAGATTTATGTTCGACTTTTCACCCCTTAGTAACCCGTTAATTATTTTCCAGAATTTTTTACTATCATTTTTGTTTTCTTCTAGTGCGTCTCTAATAAATTTTGATTTTGCTTTTTTTAATGCCTTATTTGTCGCATTCCTAAGACGTTTTGCAATGTCCCAGTCCACAATTGATTTTGTACGTTTGGCTTTTGTGAGGGCTGAGTCCTTGTCATGGATTAGCTCTAGGTGGTGATCAGTTACCCAGGGTGACCTCGCTTTATTTACCTTAAATTTCCTCATAGGACACATTATATCCAATTCTTTGGAGAGTAATTTAATTATAAAGTCCCAGCGCTCATTGACATTTTCACATTCATCATATGGACCCCAATCAGCATTTGTTATACATCTCTTAAATAGCTCAGCATCATATTTCCTATATGTACGTCCATCAAACTGTACCCTTTCATGTGTATAATAACGGTCAATAAATGAAATGCCAACCAAGATATGATCGCTTATATTCCAGTTTCTAGTGACAGGTTCATATTTCTTCATCGTGTTGGTTATGACCCAGTCAAGGCAAGTACTGGTGTCCTCTGTGCTTCTCGTAGGAACAGTAATTACTTGTTTCATACCCAATAAATTTATACAAATTTTCATTAATTTTGTTGAGACTTTAGTAACATTTAAATAATCTAGATTAAAGTCACCGAGAACAACCACATCCTTGCGTCTTAATTTTGCTACTGACAACTTTGCATTAAAGGTCTCAATGAACATTGCTTTGTTTCCATCCGGAGGTCTATACAAATTTATGACAACCACATTTTTCTTACCATTTCTAACAATTTCCGTCCATAACATTTCAATGTCGTTAGAGCTTACATTTAAATGTTTATAATTTTCACTCGAATAAGAGAAATCATTTCTGATGTAAATACCCACCCCCCCCCCTCCCTTCTCACTCCCATCAGGTTTAGTCCATGATCTATCCAATCTTTCAAAACTGTAGCCAGCAATGTCGACCAAATGTGTTGGATCTACATCCTCCAGCCATGTTTCAGAAATCCCCAATACAACGTCTTGCTCCTTATTCACATGAACTCTTAATGTCTCAATTTTAGATTTGAGGCTTCTCGCGTTCAAATGACTTAAAGTGAATATATTTTTGCTACATCTAATATAGTTAGTGTCTACAGCAGTAACATAAATACATTGTGCCCTTGGTTATCCAACCCATACAGATCAATTAGTTTTACAGTCGAGATTAGTAGGTATGGGTAACTCGTACCACCTACTTGGAGATTTCTCCCCATTGAGGAAATAGTGACTCCTACTTGCTGAACGCAACAAAGAGGAATACATCATCGTCCTCCTTAACTTCACATATATACTTAACTTTAAGACAAGAAATTCACATTAAAGGGATTTAATTAACATATCATATAACTTGACTTAGTGTGTGTACACATCATTACAATGCATGTTCTTTTAATACTGTTTATAGTACCGGTACAGATTGAGCGCTGCGTTTGGTGCAGGCCTCGGACGGTGCTGCCACCTGGCGTATGCCTTTACAACTACACAGAGTGCTTTAACGTTGGCTGTTCTACATATCACTTTGTCGGGTATCATACATAATGTAGTATAGCGATTTTAACTGAGACATAATCATATATTTATACATTCTACACCACTACATATATTGATAACTAGATCCACATATAGGCAACTTATAATACATTTTTCTCACATGGACGTTAATCTGTTACAATGCCTTCATTTTTTCCCTTAATTTCATCAGAATTTCTCCCATCTTGTTCTCTTTTACACTCTGCGGGGTGATTTTGTCGACGTTTGCTATAGTAAACCCACAGCCCCAGCCTTTTTCATTTGTACATTCATATATGGTACCCACAGTGGCAATAAGCATGTCACCAAGTCTGTTGGATTGCATGAATTTCATCTCCACTGCGTCAGCCATAAGTTCATACTTCTTGACGTGTGCGTCTGCTTTGGTGATCTTGATGGTGTGTGATACCTTCTTGGCCTCGTACCCGTCTGTGCTAACCAGGATTCTTTGCGCTGCTTCCTTGTCATCATTATACCTTGCGAACATGAACCAAAATAATTGTTCTGAGGAGTACCATGTAATGTCTTCAAATTCAATTTCACAGGGGTACATATTGCTTAAGTATGCATGATGTGACTGGTAGGCCGTACCGTGATCAAACTCAATTACTTTAGCTTCTACCATTGATATCCCTAGAGGCAAGTCTTTAATGTCTCTGTAGTAGTACACCTTGCCTTTCGAATCCTCCAGTTTATTTCCTTTTAATTTGAGGTCTGCGTTGTTATACCTCGCTAGAGCCGCCAGGCAGCGTAGGTCCTTCCTTTCGTCTTGTTGTTCAGGTGTAAGGTCGTCGGACACGAATATGTCTTTCCACTTGTTGAGGTGACGCATTTGATTGACTTTTTGAAATAGCTTGATCTTGTCTTCCATTTCTCTGAATTTAATCAGAATGTTCCTGGGTGTGTTGGCTGCTGGGCGCTTCTTCCCTATTCTAAAAGCACTCTCCAAACAAATTTTGGTACCTGCTGCCACAGCACCCGTGTCTACCATAAGGTCATGCAGAATTTTTCTGGGGGTCTCACCTCCTGCCTCGGGGAAGCCTTCAATAATGATGTTTTTTCTCTTCCTTCCCTCGTCAATCTGCCTAAGCCTCACAGAGTCCTTCTCACACTTATGTTTTAGTCTCATGTTTTCAACCATAAGTTGCTTACGTTCAGATGCGCCTGTCTGGATCTCAGCTTCAGCAGTGTCAAGCCTGCTTGACAGTGACTGGATATCATCAGTGACAGTAGACATATGACCCTCTACCTTCTCTATGTGAGCGTTCATAACCCCAGCATTTGTAGTCATAATGGTGTCTAAGTTATCAAACTTCTCAACCATTTTTAGGTTCGATTCCGTCATTTCTTGCATCGTCTTTAATAATTTCGCTGACACGTCGTCCGCCATGTTTACCTTTGGTTGTT